>CAUYRT010045686.1:0-174446 GCA_963574885.1 Lepilemur ruficaudatus
TATGTCTTCACTACCTATGCTGGCATATATGGCTCACTATGTTTAGTGAACTAATATTTATTTCACATCTATGATTTAGAACATTGGAGAATAAGACAAACTATGATCTTTCAAGGAACTTACATGCTAGTGGGCAATAGAGAGAGGTGTAAAAATTAAGTAAATATAGCATAAATATGATAATTTCACTAACGTGAACAGGTTAATTTAACAGAGTCTGGGTGAGAAGGTGTTTAAGACAAGCTGGTTGTTATTGAATGGAGCTGAATGAAAATGATCAGTTACCAAATAATCTAGACAAGAGCTTTGTAGGCAAAGTGAACAGCAACAATGACCACCTTGACACTTGGGTACTTTTTCTGAGCACCTGAATGGAGAGAGGCCGTTGTGACTGAAAGGTAACGGCCAGAAACAAGTATGCTGCAGGATGAGTTCAGAAGGTTAGACATTCTGATCATGTAGGGCTTTGTGGTCCAGATATATAATTATAATTATAATTTTAAATGTAATGAGAAATAATTGCAAGGTTTTAAGTAGAGAAGTGATGTGACCTGATTTTCATCTTAAAGAAATCCCTTTGGCTGTTTTGAGGAGAACAATTGGAGGCAGGGAGACCAATTAGGGAACCATTGAATAGCTTATGTAAAAAATGATGACAGCTTGGACTAGGAAACCATTGAGGAAATGTAGCTAAATAAGCAAATTTGAAATATATTCTGTACTTGGATCTGAGATAATGCTGATGGCTTATACATAACAGACAAGGAAGAAAAGAAAAATCAAGGATGACTTTGAAGTATATGATGTGAGTAATTGGATGGATGGTGCAATGATTTACTGCAGTAGAAATGACTGGGATTGCAATTAATTTGGGGAAAGGGAAGTCAGAATTTTATTTTAAAATTGTTAACTTTGCCATATATTTTAGACAGCCAAATAAAAGGTCAAATGGACAATATTATTCTGGAACCAGGGAAGATACCAGTATTCTATATTTCATTATAGAAATTATCAACACAGAGATAACATTTTATACCTTATTTTCCCTTAGGATACTTCATAGTAGTTATCATTATCTGATATTATACTATATATTATCTATTTATTATCTGTGTATTCTTTCTAAAAATGTCAGTTCCATAAAACCATGGCCTTTGTCACAGTTGCCTATTCAACTTTCAGAAAAGTATAATACATAGTAATAATAAATATTCAATAAATTAAATAAATAAATGAATAATTAATTTTATGTTACCCACTAGTCTGTGATGTCCTCGATAGAAGAAACTGCACATGACAAATAAGTCTGTATACTTAAGAGATGTATGTTGAATCTAATAACATTTCTACTGGTCTATAACCACACCTAACTGAGGCTTGTCTTCTTCGTGATGGTACAATCATCTTTGTATCTGTCCATGCTGGTTCAACATCACTATTTAAGCCTAAACCTAAGTCATTACTTAGGTTGAACCAGTTAAAAATACATTTTTTTATTTCAGCATATTATGGGGGTACAAATGTTTAGGTTACATATGTCACCTTGCTCCCCTTCCCCTCCAGAGTCAGAGCTTCAAGTTTGTCCATCCCCCAGATGGTGAGCATTGCACTCATTATATATGTATACACCACAGTTCAAGTTTTCACTGCTCTTCATATTTTTTCTTGCTAAAAATCATTTTTGAAAAAAATCATTATTAATAACAGTCTTTCACAAAACTATGTGTGTTCAAGGGGAAATTTTCCAAATTTCAAGAGCAACATAATGGAAATAGTTTGATGACTCATGGCGTGGGATGATGTCTGAACATCATAAAATCATTTAACACACTGACTGCCATACTAGAAAAAAAAATTTTTTAATTGGGGCCACAATGTTTTATTATGAAAATAGAATAAATCTTTGAAAACAAAATAAACCTTTCTAATTTAAGGAAAAATTTGTTCTTTATTGTTTTCGGTGCATGAGTTATATGCAACTTGAAAAATAGTTCTTGCAGTTCCTAAGGTGAAGAGACGTGTGAGTTACATATGCTTCATGAGGCCCCAGGCTCAAAACTAGAGTAAGTTAAATACAACTCACATGGCAGTTAATGTGTTAAAAAAGAAACCATGGATAAAATTTAATTCACTTCCTTTACATTATTACAGATGTGAAAACTAAGGGCTCTAAATGAAAAGGACATTGCTATTTTGTGTAACAATATAATGACTAATTTTTATAGAGAGTTTACATGTTAGGCTCTATTTTGAAATTTTTGTTTGTATTAACTATTTTAATTATCACCATAATCTACTGCGATCATTTTTCAGATGAAGAAATTGAGGTGGGGTAGTATTCCTGTAATCAAGCAGTTTATGAGAGGCAAAGCAGGATACAAAATGAGTGTCAGTGGAGTTCAGGAAAGATTTATCAAATGAATTATTGTAATAAATCCACTCTTCATTTCTTCCTGGGTTGAACCAAAAAATTACCAAATGCTATTTCTTTGATGTGGTAATCAGGATCATATATAATAATTTTTCTACTTATAGTGAAAAGATAAGACTTCCTCTTTGAGTCATGACAGAGAAACTGATGCTGTACTTGGCAGTCAGTCGTAAACAAGTATACAACTGAACAAAATGTGTGAGGTAACTGTTTTCACACATTAAATAACAGAACACTTTCTACTGTGATCTTGGGAGAAAGGAAGGATGAAAAATGAGCCCTGAACATGCCCCAGCTTTCTGCTCAGGGGCTCATTCCTGCAGCAGAGAAGAAAAATGGAGTCCAAGAAGATCACCAGTCTCTTTGGCGTCAGGAGGAAGAGACCGAAGTTCCAGGTGGATAAGATACCAGGATTTTCAGAGCTGGATACTTCAGGAAGGAGTTGTATAGAAAGTGCAAACCAGATATCTGCATGGAGAATCAATAAGAGTTTTTGGTAGAAACTGGGCTATACAAGTACATGGTGAGATGTGGTGAGGCTGAGCACAAATCTGCTGCAGAAATGGGAAGTGAATGGAGACACCAAAGGTTATGTGAATCTCAAAGTCAGAATTCTAGACCAAACAAATACTGAGACTTCACTGATTATCTTGACATTCACACCTTACAAATAAAGGATTACATGATAAGATGAAGTTCAAAACCAAAATAGATTGGCCTTACCAAAAAATAAAACTAAGTCTAAAAATAGCAAACACTCCTACACAGTTTTGAGCACATAATAAAAAATTACTAGATGGGAGAAGAAAAATTTTCAAACTGAATATAATAAATTGCAGCATAATAAAATTTGTAGAATGCAGCTAGTAAGATGCCTAGAATGTAATATATAATTTTAAATTTGTATACAATAAAGAACAAAATTTAAAAATCAATAATATAAGTTGCTTCATTAATATTATAGAATAGAGAAAAAATTAACTCCTTACAAGTAGAAGAATAATCATAATGACTATAAAAATTAACTAAGAAAGATACATGACCAAAAAAATTAATAAGCCAAATAATCTCTGTCAGAAATGAAAGAAGCAAAATCACTATGGATACTAAAGATATTTAAACAGTTAAATTTATCAAGAGCTTTCATGCCAATACATTGAACTAGATGAAATGTAAAAATTCTTTGAAACATACAATATAATAAATCAGACACAAGTAGCAATAGATAATGAGAATGCGATTTTATATTGAAATTTGAATTAATAATAAATAATCATAGTTAAAATAATCTTTCAGGCCCAGATTAATTGTTAGGTAATTGTATCAAAAAGAAAAAGAATAAATAATACTAATCTAATAATATACAAATGTTTTCAGAAAATAGAGTAGTAGAGGACATGCACAGACTGTATGAGTCAAGCATATTGTGATATAAAAAATTTGACAAAGATACACATGTAAAAATATTAAACCACAAATTTCTCATAAATATAAACACAAAAATGCTAGTCAAATATTATTGAATCTTATTAAGTAATATCTCAAAATATTTTATGATAACCACTTGAGTTTTATATCTGGGAGACAGTTTTGTTTTAACATCTGAAAATCAATCAAAGTAATTAATCACCATGTTAACAGAATAAAGAAAAAAAATGAATACATGATAATCTCAATATCAATAAAAAATGGCTTGATATATAGTCCATCTATTATCATTAAACTCTCAACAAAATAAGAAAATAAGTGATAAATAAATGAAAAATTAATAAGCTGATCTATGAAAAATCTACTTAATAGTAAAATACCAAATGCTTTACCTCTTTGACCAAAAAACATTGTGAGGATGTCTGCATTGATACTTCTATTTAACACTATACTGAGGGTCATTACAATAAAGCCCAGAAATAAAAAAAAAGGCATACAGTTTTGAAATGAAGTAAAACTCTTTTTGTCAACAATATGTATTATTGTTTACATAGGATACTTTAAAGAATCCTTAAAGAAAAACTACAATAAGTAATGAGTGACTCCAGAAAGGTGTCAGGTCACAAAGTCGATATTCAAAAATCTTTCTATTTCTATATTCTAACAGTAAAAATTGGAAAATAGATTTGAAAATGAATTTTTAAAATACTAAGAATAAATATAGCAGAAGTCTTGTAAAATATTTGAACTATAAAGGTTCAAAACATTTTTGAAAGAAATTAAAGAAGACCTAAATAATCCATGATTTATTGAGTTAACACATCCTATTCAAAATCTTAAGAGGCTTTGCTATAGTAATTGAAACATTGATTATAAAATTCATTTGAATTTGCAAAGGACTTAGACTATCCAAACAATCTTAAAGAAAAATGTAGATGAGCACTCACATTATCTGATTTGAAGAATTAATCAGTAATCAAAGTAGAGTGACATCGGCATGAGGATTCACAGAAAGTCTAAAGAAACAAGGTAGTGTCAGGATGTGGACCTCCACATATATGGCCAACTGATCTTAAAGACAGCAGGACAATTCAAAGGAAAAGAAAAGTCATTTTCAACAAATGGTGGATAAACGTGGAAAAAAAATAAACATCTATTCCGACCTCACACCATACATAGACATTAATCTGAGATCAATTATGTACCTAACTTTAAAAACTGAGACTATGAAGCTTCTAGAAGAAATCATAGGAGAATATTTTCATAACCTTGTGGTGGGAAATTATTTCTTTGAGAGACTTAAAATATTTTAAGTATTTAAAATATTACAGGTATATTTTTAAAATTGTATAAGTTTTTCTTTTTTTTAAATGAAAATTTAAACTACAAATTGAGAAAATACTCATAATACATGTATCTGACAAAAAATGTGTGAGGCAAATGCATAAAGAACTCGTACAAATCATTTAAGTGAGACAAAAATCTCCATTTAAAATGGAAGATTACAAGATGATTAACAGGATAAAATATACAAAATGTCAGTAATGTTACAAGAAGTGCTTATTGAGCACTACCAATGAAAGCCATAAGGTGCTCACCTGAGAAACACAGATTAAAGATACCACTTTAGACATCCTGGATTAGATGGAATTAAAGAGATTTAATCTGTAGAGGAAGATGGGGCAACTGAGATTCTCATGCATCACTGGTGGTAGTTTGACTTTGTACAACTCATTTGGAAAACTGTTTGGAATTTTCTTTTAGATTTAAATATAAGCCTAGATAATGATACACCAATTTCACCTTCAGGAAAAAAAAAAAAAAAGAAAATATATGCCCCTAACAGATGTATACAAGAATGTTTGTAAAAGCGTTATTTATGATAGCAATGACTGGAAACACATGCAATGTCCATCTGAAGAAGACTAATAAACACACTATGATATATTCATACAATGGAAAGGTATTCAGCTATATACAATGGAGACAAAATTATGAATAGGAACAAATGTCAGAAACACTATGTTGAGAAAAAGAAACCATGTCTAAAGTAGTACATAATATATAGTATCATTTATATGATATTCAGGAACAGTCAAAAATTTATCCTTGGACATAAAGGTCAGAACAGTTGTCAACTAGGAGGGGACAAGAGAAATTTTTGGACTAATGGAAATGTACTATACTTTGAGAGGGCTGTGAATTATACATGTGTAAACAGCTGTAAAGCTCCTTGAACTAAATATTTAAAATGAGTGCATTTCAGTGTACATAATTAGTACTTCAGTTTAAAAATGTAAAATTATGTTTAAAAGTTATCAGAAAGCTATCGTGTGACCTGTGACCTAAAACAGGCCAAAAATGAACAAAATGAAAATTGTTGCTGAAATTTATTTACTTATAATTATATTCTAATGACAAATATATGAAATAATCACTTTAAAACATTTGTTACTCAATAATATGTTTTTTAAACAAATAAATTAAAGTTGCTAATGAAAATATGGAATTCAGACTGGAATCCAGTGACAAAGAATACGATTGCCATCAAAGCCTAAGGAAAATATTTATTTTCCTTGTAGAAAGATTAAAAATAAGTCCTGAATAAAGAAGCTGGCACTTTATGAATTACAGGAATCCTCCAGACAGAAGCTACTTAGTTAATAATCAATTTGCAGTGCTGTGACTTTATTTAATTGTTCCTGTCAGCACTTATGCTGTGAATTTGTTTTAAATATATAATTTCAAACAATGTCTGTTTTCAGGTGGATATGGGATTCCTATTTCATTTTTAAAGAATTATAGTTAATTTCACTTAATACTCTATCCTGAGATTATAATTAAATTAAAAATAATATCTGTTTACTGAATAATATTTTTTTCCCAAATTTGATTTCTAGTTTTGCTGTATAATTTTTTTGGAAAAATATGTAATCTATAAAGAAAGTACAGTCCATGCTTTTATGAGGTCCAAAAATATTTAATGATAATCATGCAAAATGTTACCAAGGCATATTTTCCTGTTTTTGTTGTGGAAATTGATTGGCTGATTATAAAATGTATTGGGAAATGCAGAGGACCTAGAACTAAAATATTTCAGTTTAAAAATCATGTACTTCTTTTTAGTGTAGCTTATATAATATTTATTTCCTATGCCCCTTTTTCCTTTTTTTTTATAAAAAAGAAATGTCATTTAAAATTAAGATAGAGAGTGATTATTTGCTTCAAAGGCTTTTAGCACTGATAACCCTATATTATCAGCTAAAACTATGCTTTGTAAGGCTTTAAACATGCAAAGTCTTGATGTATATTGGAGATAAAAAGTGCAATTTAATGAACATTGGACGTGTTTATTCTTAAATAAACAGATTTATTTCTTAGATGGGAGATAAAAAGTGTAGAGTCAAACTGCTCATATTAAGTTCCAGATTCTTTTTATGTTTGTACTATTTTTTAACCACTTTGGCCTATTAGAATCTGGCTTTATGTTTAAAAAGAAAGCATACTACCTTTTACAATGAGCAATAGAACTTATTTCAGATATCTTCATTAAAACTTTATATTTTTGCTTTTAACTTTTATTTTTATAAAAAGGAAAATGACAATAAATATTTACCCAAATAAAATGCCCCGATTTTTTAATTACAAAATACAAAGCATTTTCTTTGTTTCACTTGACAGAATTGTTTTAGCTAAAGATCACCACATGAGCTAGCAATGCTGAGACTGTGTTTCCTCTAAAGGAGGCGTTTGGGCTAGTGTTTCCCCATTAACAGTCACTATTTGGTGGTGATAATATTTCATTTAAAAATAGTGACTATGTATCTTTTATTTCCTGATAAACATTATCCTAGAGAGGAGAACCAGCCATTAAAAATACACAAAAAAAATGAAAGTTATTACTATGTGTTGTGAATTTTTAGGAAACAATTTATTTGAGAAATAGAACCCACCAAATTATCACTTTGTAGTTAACCTAAATTTTTGTATTTAACCTAAAGTTTCTACTTTGAGCAGAGTTCATTTTTAAAAAATTCACGGTATTTTATTTCTTTACTAAAAGACTCAGAAAGAAGTTAAAAATCAATAATGTGATTTTCAAAGAATGATTTTATGTTTATTAGTAGTAAATGTTTAACTTTCCTTTATATGGATTGGAACTTTTGAGGGAAAGTGAATATCTATCTTTTTTATTTAGTAATTTTTTCCCCCTTTCAGTCTCATGACCTATTTGTGCCTGTAAGACACTTAGGACAATAAAATGTCTCTCACCAAACAGGAAAAAAAGACACACTATTCTATAATTATATATTGAAGTTACCATTTGAAATGTTTAAACTTTACTAATTTTTCTCTTTAAAGGTTTTACTTTTTCTTTTCATGCAGAAAAAAGATGAGAAATTGAAAGGAATGTTTTTTCTTAATTTTAATTTTAAAAGGAAGGTTCAGCTTTAGTGTCACAAGCAATAACAAAATATGTCAAATAGTAGTAATGATAACATTCACCGGAGGGTTGTTTACACCTCAATCTCAAGAAGAAATGAAGTACTCTCATCTAAAGTTGAAGGTACTCTGCAAACTCATGAATGCTTTTGGTTATTCTGTAGGGGGCAGCAAAATCTAAATAAAATAAATATTGGAGGACTACTGACAGGAACCATTTAGCAGCTGGTATGTTCTACAAGCAAAGGGGTGGGATATACCTGAATTGCTATAAAATTATCATCATAGCTAATTAAAAATCTTTACATTTGCAGCAGGGGTTGCTTGTATTCCCCTTTATCTAATCTCTTCTTTTATATACACAACTACTGAAGCTGAACAAAACCAGTGAGATAAAATTAACACACAAATTGTTTTTCCTCCCTTTGGGCAGGAAAAACCCTGTTTACAAGGAAAATGATATTACACATAAATATTTATGAAAAACAACAAAGAGTCAAACAAAATCATTGAGTTGCTGTGTAAACTAGAAAAAATAACGTGAAGTAGAATATTTCATACATTTATTAATAGTTCCACAATGTCAAAAATATCACTTATTTTAAAAAATAGAATGGTTTGGTATCAATAATTAATTTTAGGTTGTGCTAGTTGAGAGAAACTGAAGACTTAATTAACTAATATTGTAAGTTTATTCACGTTCCCTGTCCATCATATAATGCTTTCATTTCAGTATATTGTCAAAAGGTGATCTCTCCGTTTTCTACAACCTCACAAAAGTTTTGTTAGGGAGGAATTAAGAGGGCTAAGGGATACATTATCTTCATTAGGATTCCAGGGGGGAAATTGAATCTAGCCAGAAGTATAAGTGGAATGACTTAAAGTAAAGGGCAATATTTTTCATTTAATGAGACATCTACATCAATCTATAAAAATCAAGTGATTTCAAGACTGCAGAATTCATTATCATTCAGAATTAAATCAGCAGCGTTTTGAAAATATTAATACTTACATAAAAATTTCTGGATTGTATCCTTATCTCATGTTCTTTGGCTTTGTATTTCACCTATTGATTTTGTCATAGGCATCATAGAACTAATAATGTGTGTATTAGTACCAGACATTGATCATAATACTTCTTAGGTGTATTAGAAAATATGTAAATGGTAAATTAAAGAAACATAATCATTTGTGACAAACGGGGGATGTATTATTAAGGTGTCAAAATGCAAATGAAATGAGATATTATAAGATGGGCAAAAACTCAATAGCAAATGAACAATTAAAACTTCATTAATTCTATTTGAAAACATAAATATTTTAGTTTCTCTTTCTAAATTTCCAACGTTAATTCTTTTCTGTTTGATACTAAATATTTACATACTTATTCTATTAGAACATTATATGAGGAACTTTAACCAGTACACAGTATATGATTAAATGCAAAATGTTTATTTCCTTATAATAATATTATAAGAAATTGAAATATTGAGAAATGAATAATATTCTTCAGTTGAGAAAATATTTTGTGTTCGTTCTTTGTCCTACTATTTAAGACGTTGTTTACATCCAATTTTAATTCTCAATCATTAAAGATTTCAATATGATTTATTAATGTTATTAATGGCCTTTTCCTATCATGACAGAACAAGTTTGGGTAATGTAGAGACCACACAAAGAAAGCTTTCTTTTACTTGGAAAATATTGTGCATTTTTTTAATAAAAAATACATTTCAAGTAAAGAAAAACCTTCTATTAATGTAATTGAAGGAAGTAGGATTTTTCCAGGTTATACTGGTATATTTCAATGTATAGAAGTGATTGTAAAGAGCCTAAAAGAGTAAGATTTTCTGGTACTCTTTAAAAAAAGACAGAACATGGAATCAGAACTCTGTTGAATTATGAAAATTTAATTGACTTCAAAAATATTTATGGCCCTTCTATTTCTAAAATTGCACATTTTTATTTTATTTTATCATATATCTTCTTTTTAGTGTCTCCTGGTTTATCTAAATCAGCAATTTACAAAACGTGTTTTCCTTGGAATCTACTAATTCAGCAATCATAAGCTGATTACTAATAATGATAATGTCTCACTGGAGTCTTGTAAAAATTAAAAAAATAAAGTCACCATAGGAAGTTTTTCAGAAAGCCTAATGCCAGGCATCCTTCACTCCCCGGACTCTATCCAATCTCTGGAGCTGAGGACATGTAGATAAATTATTGTAATAGAATCATTTTAAGGAAACACTCTTTCTTATTGTCTGATCTTGCTGTTCTAACTTTGTAAACAGATTTGTACACTGAGGGATACAGGCATCAAGTTGAAATTACATTCTTTTTACATTCTTGGTGTTAAAAACATGCTTTCTTTGATAAAATGAAAAACAAATATGCATTCATGCGAATTGTGTGTGTGTATGTATGTGCATGCATGTGTATTTTTATGTTTGGTTTTTGAATCTGTACTTGCAATATACATAGTTCAGAAGCCTGTGTTGGTCTCCAATTTACTTAGAACCACTATACCAAACCATATCTTCTCAACATCATAGAATCAGGAGTGTGAAGACAAACAGCTCTTAATAACGGAACTTTTAACAGGACAAAATCCTCATGCAGTTCCTCCAATATCTATACTTTCCCAGCTCCAGAATACTATTTGTTAAAATAATATTTATTTCTTCTTTTCCCTTGTCCCTCAATATTCCCAAAGAGTTTAGAATAATTTCTGCATGGTAGGTTGAATACCATTTATTTTCATGTTATTTTTGAAATAAAGACTCACATTCTGGCTTCCAGATTGGTGTTGTTTCTGCTTCAAAGCACTTCAGAACAAATTTTTTCAGAAAGTAATAAAGTTGAGGTTTTCAGATAAAAATCTCACGTAAAGACTGAGGTAATTCTGAGACTCACACTCAGATAAAATACGTTCTTTATAATATCTAACATATATTCAACTATTTGCCATTTGATTCTGAAATTGCCAATGAGGCATCCCGTTGATGGACATGAATTATGAGTCATTTGTTCGTGGTAGCTGGTAATGATGTGCTAGATTGCACTGAAGAGTCTCCATCGTTTCATTTTATCTGTTGAATCGCTAGCTCATAAACATGAATTCATTGGCTTAAGATGAGGGGGAAGTAGATTAAATAATCATATGATAATTATTTTAGTAGGTCTTTCATACATAAATTACACATACAATGAAATTTTGAAACCTATTTTAGCCGGTTCTGTTAACAGGTAAGGATGAGAGCCTCACAGAGACGGTGGGTTGCCAAGGATAACATAACAATCAAATTCAAGGGCCAGATTCACATCTTAAGTCTCCTTTATATCAGTTCAGCACTCTTGTTACTAAGAGGGAAGCATACAACAACTCACATGAAAGTGTTGACTGATCACTGCTCAGGTATTTGAGGCAGAACAAGGAGCTAAAGAAAATGGCATCACACAGATCTGCACTCAAATCTCTGATCTGCTACCAGTCACTGTGACACTCCGTATGTCATTCGAACCCTCTGATCCTATCTTAATTTTCTTATGGTAAAAAAATATAACATAGATAATATTTTATATCCATTAATGCATGTAAAGCTTTCAGCACAGTGCCCTTCACTTAATTAATATGCCAGGAACATTTATTATTACAATATTTATTATTATATATTATTACTTCATTAGTACTCTTTGTATTTTTAGCTGAATTTACATAATGTTCTGGAATAATTGGCTTCTTCAAGTAAAACACCTAATAATAGCACTTTATTTTTATATCTAAATCTAGAAAATCCTATTTCTTCATATATATAAACATTCTCTTCACTAAGAATATATATAATTGTGTATGTGTGGTTACCTAAAATAAACCCACACCAAAACTTTAGGGTTAAATTGGTTTTAAAGTTTTGTTTGTGTGTTTGTTTTCATAGTCAGTTGATCATTTTTTCTACAGAGTTTCCCATGAAGATCTTGAAGTTATTAGCTTAAATATTTGCATTATATGTACTGCCTTTGCATAGTCACTTGTGACATGATAATTTCTCATAGGAGGTCCCTATGTGTAATAAAGGTTTGAGAAGAGAGACTCATAAGAGAGGCCCGTCAGTGATCTTGGGTAGGCTTGATAAGTCAGACAAATGTCACTTATTCTATTTTTGGATCTTCTTCCATCATTGGGATAATTTAAATTTCTTTATTCTGTGGTCCCTAGAGATCTGTGAAACTCCATTTGAATTAGATGCTGTCAAAATCATTAAATCTGTCAAGAATTCAAATTCTTTGCAATTCAATATTAAATTGTACTTGTCATTTAAAAAAATACTGAAGACAGTTTTCCCCAAATGGAGGTGGAAATGTCAAAAAATCCTCAGCTATAACACTTTCAATACTAGATTAATGAATGTCAATCAATAATCTTATATCAGGTCATCTTTCTTGTATGAAACGATATCTAGAAATAAAAATACTCTGCTACATTGTGGGATTACTACTGTAAATATTGCAACTGAGAAAGGGTCTACCCTTGGAGTGGGAGACTGAAAAGAAACTTGCTGTTGGACAACTTTCTGGCAGCAGTGGAAAAAAACATAAACTGAAAGGGAAGAAGGTAATAATTTATATAACAATAAAAATTGCTATTTTAGGAGACTCCAAATGGCATCATTCTAAAAATGTTATGTAATGCAGATCTAAAAGTATCACAAGAAATTTAAACTTCTAATCTTACATTCAGAAATCCCACTCTTGTCTTTCAACTTTTCCTACCCTTATTCTCCAACAATCTTTTCTTTCCACCTCGTTAAAAACAGACAAACTTTCAACTCCAGCTATGTGAACCCTTTTTCCTAGGTTGTGAAGTCTAGCTAGTAAAATGTTCTTCTTCTTCTTTTTTTTTTTTTAATAATGACATTACAGTTTTGTTTTCTGATCTCTGTGATTCAGGGTTGTTGCCCATTTCATTTGCTTTTCCTAATTATAATCTCCTTTTATCCTCATTAGTGCTGATCCAAATGTTCCCTTTTGGATTCAGGTTCTGAATTCAATGCTATCCAAACTATGTTTGGCAGATCAGAACAGGTCTATGAACTCTTTGCCACCATTCACATTAAGGGCAGGAATCCATAGCAACATTTAGAAACTTTTACAGCAATTTGCCAAAGTGATTTCATGTTGATTAAATTTAATATTAATATAAAATTGGTTGGTTTGCATTTGAGTGTTGTTTTACTTAATTTTTCTAGTAATTCACTTTTTCTGTATTTTGCATAAGTATCAATTTAAACTACCTTATATATTTTTAAAAATAAAAATATGATCCTTCACCACAGACACTTCGGGAATTTAATTCATCTCCAGCTCACTGACTCTCAAGTAATGTCACTAGATGTTTAAAATATATCCATTACTGCCCTCTGAGCTGCTCCTTGTGACATTTTGTTGGTTTTTTTTTTTTTGAAATATCATAGTTTATATTTTGTAGGCAAAGTCCCCCATCCCAAAAGGTGTTCATGCCCTCTTATCTCTGGGACCTTTTATTTTTCTTTTCTTTTTCTGAACTTTTTTTTTTTTGACAAATTTATCGAAGTATAATTTACATTCCACGCCATTGCTCCATTTTAAGTGAACAATTAAATGATTTTTAGTAAATTTACCAAGTTGTACAGCTATTCACATAAATCAGTTTTAGAAGATTTCCTTCCCCCTATTAAGTCCCCTAATTCCCATCCTCAACTACATTTCAAGAATGCCCCTCCCCATTACAATGCTCTCCCATCCCTCAACTGTGGGTCTACCCTCCCACCCCCAAAACCCTGGTGGAGACCACTACCATTTGAGCACCGTAGTGTTAATCAGTCAATACCAATTTGATGACGAATACATGTGGAGCCCATTCTTCCAGTCTTGTGTCACCTCACTTCTAATAATGGACTCAAGCTGAATCCAGGATAATATAAGTGGTGCTAGTTCACTGTCGTTTCTTAATATTGAGTAGTATTCCATTGTAAACATATACCAAATTTTAATAATCCACTCATGAATTGACAGGCATTTGAGTTGTTTCCATGACCTAGCCTATGTGCTAAATAAGTCAGAGGAAGAATTTTTTTGTCTTTTTGATAAACTTTACTGAATTTGTTTATCAGTTCTAAAATTTTTTTTGGTGGAGCTTTTAGTGTTTGTTTTTCTATATATAAGATTATGTTGCCTGCAGACACTGGTTGATTTGCTCCTTTAAAATTTGGGGGTCTTTTCTTTCTTTTGTCAAATCTTTGGCTAGGACTTCCAGTGCTATGTTGAATAAGAGTGGTAGAGTGGGCATTCTTGTCTTGTTTTTGTTCTTAGAGGAAAGGCTTTCAGCTTTTCTCCATGTAGTATAATAGCTGTGGGGTTATTATATATGATCTTTATTGTGTTGAACTATGCTCCTTCTATACCTAGTTTATTGTGTGTTTAGATCATGAAGGCATATTGAATTTTATCAAATAATTTTATGAATCTGTTGAAGATAATCATCTGTGTTTTATCCTTCATTCTGTGGATGTGATGTATCATGTTTATTAATGTGCATATATTGACCTATCCTTTTATCCCCGAGATAAATCCTACCTGATCATGGTGAAATATCCTTTCTATTTGCTGCTGGATTCAATTTGCTAGTATTTTGTTGAGAATTTTTGTGTCTATGTTTATTAGGGATATTGCCTATAGTTTTTTGTTTGTTTATTTTGTTTTGTTTTGTTGTTATGACCTTGGTTTGGGCATTAAGATAATGCTGTGTACATAGAATGAATTTGGAAGAATTCCCTCCTCTTCAATTTTCTGGAAGAGTTTCAGAAGAATTGGTGTAAGATCTTCTTTACATGTTTCATAAAATTCAACAGTGAAGCTATCAGGTTCTGAACTTTTCTTTGATGACAGAGATTTTATTACTGTTTCAATCTTATTACTGGTTATTGATCTGTTCAGGTTTTCTATTTATTCTTGGTTCAATCTGAATAGGTTGTGTATGGAATTTATCCATTTCCTTTAGGCTTTTAAGTTTGTTGGCATACATTTGTTTGTAATATTATAGTCTCTAATGATCCTTTCTTAGAGGATCGTTTGTATTTATTTGGGTCTTTTTTTTTTTTGGTTAGTTTAGCTAATGGTTTGTTGATTTCCATTATCTTTTCAAAAAACCTTTTTGTTTCACTGATCTTTTGTATTTTTCTTTAGTCCTATTTTTTTTCTTTTTTTTTTTTCAATCTTTATTATTTCTTTCCTTCTTCTAATTTGGGATTTGGTTTGTTATTGATTTTTCAGTTCCTTGAGGTATAGCATTAGATTGCTTATTTGGATTATTTTTGCCTATTTGATGTAGGTGTTTATTGCTATAAATTTTCCTCTTAATATTGTTTTTGCTGGGTCCAATAGGTTTTAGCATGTTGTGTTTTGCTTTTCATTTTTTTCAAGAAATTTTTAAAATTTCCTTTTTAATTTCTTGATCACTCCATTGGTTGTTCAGGAACATGTTTGATTTCTGTGAATTTGCATAATTTTGAATATTCTTTTTGTTATTGATTTGTAGTTTTATTACATTGTGGTCAGAAAAGATACTTGATGTAATTTTAATATTTAAAAATTTGTTGAGACTTATTTTGTGGCCTAATATGTGGTCTATCCTGGAGAATGTTCCATGCGACTGATGAAAAGAATGTGTATTCTGAAGCTGTTAGATGAAATGTTCTTGTAAATATACGTTAGGTCCATTTGTTTAAAGTGCAGTTTAAATCCAATATTTCTTTCTTAATTTTCTGTCTTGATGATCTGACTAATGTTGACAGTGGAATGTTGAAGTCCCCAACTATTACTGTAGTGGAGTCTCCCTTTCTATTTCTCTTTATATCTAATAATATTTGCTGTATATATCTGGGTGCCTTGGTGTTGGGTGATTATATATTTACAATTGTTTTATCTTCCTGTTGAATTGATTTTTTGATTATTACATAATAACCTTCTTTGTCTCTTTTTGTAGTTTGTAATTTAAAGGGTTTTAGCTGTTATAATTATAGCTACTCCTGCTCACTTTTGGTTTGTTTGCATGGAATATCTTTTCATCCTCCACTTTCAATCTACATGTGTCTTTACAAATGAAGTGGTGAGTTTCTTGTAGACAACATGTAGTTGGTTCATTTAAAAAAAGCCATTCAGCCAGTCTATATTTTTTAAGTGAGAAATTTACTCTTATTCCTTCAAAGTTATTATTGATAGGTGAGGGCTTAGCCCTGTCATTTTGTTAATTTTTGGTTGTTCTGCATATTTTTTGTTCTTTTCTTCTTGTCTTATTGTTTAATATTGTGGTTGGTGATCTTCTATAGTGATAAAGTTTTTTTTTCTTTCTCCTTTGTTTGTCTGCTCTACAAGTGAGTTTAGTGCTTTTGCATATTTCATAATGGTGATTATTGTCTTTTTGGTTTCACATGCAGGACTCCTTCCAGCATTTTTTGTAAGATCAGTCAAGTGACAAATTCCCTTACTTTTTGCTTGTCTGGGAATGACTTTCTTTCTCTTTTACTTCTAAAGGATACCTTTGTTGAGTGTAGTATTCCTGCCTGGCAAAGTTTTATTTAAGTACCTTGAATAATATATCATCTCATTCTAACCTGGCCTATAAAGTTTCCAAGAAAAAAATCTATTAGTCTAATAGAGATTCACTAATATGTGACTTGACACTTTTCTCTTGCTGTTTTTAGAATTCTCTCTCTGTCTTGATTTTTGACAATTTGACTATAATGTGCCTTGGAGAGGACCTTGTTGGGTTGAATATATTTGGGAATCTTTCAGCTTCCTGGATCTGGATGCCCATATCTTTCTCCAGACCTGAGAAGTTTTCAGGCATTATTTCATTAAATAGATTTTCTATTCTTGCATCTTTTTTTTCTTCTGGAACTTCCAAATATTAATATCTGTTTGCTTAATGGTGTCTCATAAATCTGGTAGGCATTTAAAAGTCTTTCTCATTCTTACTTTTTTCTCTGAGTATTTTCAAATGAACTTTCTTCAAGTTCAGAGATTCCTTCTTCTTGATCAAGTCTGCTATTGAAGCTTTCTACTATATTTTGTATTTAATTCATTGAATTCTTCAACTGCAGGATTTCTGTTTGTTTCTTTTTTTGTGATATCCATATCTGTTAAATTTCTTTTTCATATTTTGAATTGTTTTCCTGATTTTGTTGAACTGTCTATCTGTATTTTCTTATATCTCATTGAGTTTCCTTCAGATCATTATTTTGAATTCCTTTTCTGGCAGTTTGTTAATTTCCTTTTACTTAGGGCCTGTTAATAAAGAATTATTATGGGTGATGTTATAATTCCTTGCTTTTTTATTTTCTTGTGTCTTTGCATTGATGTCTTTGTGTGTGGTGAAACAATCATCTCTTCCAAACTTTCTAGAGTTAGCCACAAAGTCTTAGCACATTCCCTTATGGCTTTACTGAAAGCAGCCCAAGTGGCTGCTTGTACAGGTTAAGAGTCCATTTCCTGAAGCTTTCCCCTGTGGGTGTTCCATGATTCTGGCATCCCAGCAGTAGTCCTACCCCTATGGTACCACTAGGCATTGCCCTAGTGGGGACCCTCTTTGGTGGCCTTGTTTCCATGGCTCCACTAGGCATTGCCCTGGTGAAGACTCTCTGTGGCAGCTCTAACCCCACATATACTCTCAGTATTGCTCTAATGGGGGCTCTTTGCAGTGGCTCATAAGTCTCTGCTTGGGTCCCCAGGATTACAACATCCTTTGGAATCTAGGTGGAGGTTGCCAAACCTCCACAGCTCTTGCTTCCTTCAAGCCTGCAGAATTAGTATCACGTGGTTACTGCCAAAGTTGATGACTTGTACTTTATTGAGTTTCAGCATGGGCTGCACCTGGAGCCACTTGAGCCATAGCTGATGCAGCTGTGAAAGGTTGTGCTGGGGTGTGGGGAGAAGAGTCCCAAGACAATCCTGGGCAGCAAGCCTGTGGAGCGCACCCTGGGCCAGTCCTCTGAAACTATTTTGCCCTCCTAGGCTTCTGAGCCTGTGATGGGAGGAATAGCCTCAAATATCTGGGAAATGCCTTTGGGATCTTTCTTGCATTCTCCTGAGTAATAGGACCTGCTTTCCTTCTATCTATGCTAATCTTTTTAGCAAATGGTCACTAGGCTTGGTTTTCTCTCCTAATCACGCTTTTTCATTGTTTGTGGCTGAGAGTTTTTCAGATCTTTCTGTTCTGCCTCCCTTTTAATTATAAGTTCTAGCTTTAAATTATTCTTTTGCTCTTGAATCTCAGTATAAGTAGCCAAAAGTAACCATGCAGCTTCTTCTATATTTTGCTTAGAAATTTCTTCTGGCAGATACCCAATTGCATTGCTCTCAAATTTGGCCTTCCACAAAGCCCTTTGGCATGGACTAAATTCAGCCAAGTTCTTTGTCAATTTATAACAAGGATGACATTTACTTTAGTTTCTAGTACTTTTTTCCTCAGTTCCATCTGAAACCTCATCAGAATGATTTTTACTATCCATATTTCTATTAATATTCTGCTCATAATCATTTAACCATTCTCCATGGAGTTCTAAATTCTCCCTAGTCTTCTTGCCTTCCAAGCTTTCGCCAGAATTTAAGCTTTTACTAGCCAATTCCTCCAAATTCTTCCAGCCTCTGCTTGTTGCCCAGTTGCAAAGCCACTTTCGCATCTTCAGGTGTCATTATTAGCAAGGCTCCACTCCCATTACTGACTTTCCTAGACAGTTTTCTGTTGCTTATAATAGAATACCTGAAAGTGGGTAATTTATAAAGAAACAAAATTTCTTTCCTTTTTTTTTTTTCTGGTACAGGATCTCACTCTGTTGCCTAGGCTAGAGTGCAGTGGCATCATCATAGGTCACTGCAACTTCAAACTCCTGGGCCCAAGCGATCCTCCTGTGTAAGCCTCCTGAGTAGCTGGGACTACAGACATATGCCACCACACATGGTTAATTTTTCTATTTTTTGTGGAGATGGGGCCTCACTCTAGCTCAGACTGGTCTCGAACTCCTGGCCTCCCAAAGTGCTAAGATTGCAAGCATGAGCCACCATGTCTGGCCCCAGATTTATTTCTTACAGTTCTGGAGGCTGGAAGTCCAAGGTTAAATGCCCACATCTGGCGAGGTCTTTCTTGCTGGTGGGGATTCTCTGCAGAGTCTCAAGGTGTTACAGGGCATCACATGGTGAGGAGGCTGAGGATACTAGCTCAGGTCTCTCTTCCTCTTCTTATAAAGCCACCAGTCCCACTCCCGTGATAACTCATTAATCCATTAATCCATGCATAGATTAATTCATTTATGAGAACAGAGCCAATAACTTCTTAAGGCTCCACCTCTCAATACTGCCACATTGGAGATGAAGTTTCAACATGAGTTTCAGAGGGGACGAAGATTCAAACTGTTGCAGCTCATTTTCTGCTGCTATAACAGAATACCACACAATGGGTAATTTATAAACAAAAGAGATATATTTAAATTGAATTCATGGAAGCTGTAATTCCAAGAGCATAGGGCTGGCATCTGCTTGACATCTGATGAAGGCCTTCTTGGTGCATCAAAATATGTCAGAAGGACAAGAGAGCACCAAGTGGGAGCTCACTTTAGGAACAAAGCCACTCCCATGATAACTAGCCCACTCCCATGATATTATAACAGCATTAATCTATTTATGAGGATGGAGTCTCAATGACATAATCACTTCTTAAAGGCCCAACCTTATCCCTTAAATACTGTTACCATGGGAATTATATTTCAACATGAGTTGTGGAAGGGGACACTCATGCCATAGTAGTCCTGTTTCGTTGGTCCATAATAACTATCAGGCGCATTGGTTGGCTGTTCTTGTGGTCCCCACGTCAAGGTGTGATGCTTTCTGAGTACTCACAGTATGTGCCATGCTGTAATTGTATTTTCCTGCGCTAGTAAATACTTCAACCCAGAAGATTCTAAGCTCATAAAAATAAACAAAGATAAAGATAAAAGCCCTGAATATTTCAAAAAACTTACAGTTAATAAAATGTCCATTTACTGGACAAATTTTAAGAAGAACTCTTCTGTTTTATCTATTTCTATCTGATGATCTTTCAATCAAAAGATAAAGTTTTCCTTTCACTTACTACATATTCAAACAAATATAGTAATGACAAAAGTAATGCAAGAATCTATGTCATAGAAGATTAACATAGGCTATAAACTTGTGGTGTCTCTGCCTTTTTTTCTTTCTTTAATGACAGCAGATTTTATTATGTTCCCATGTGTCACGTTGCTTAACTTCAATGGCTTGCTTCTGGTTGAGATGTTTGGTTTTTTCTTGCAGCAAGTTAAAATAAAACCCAAGCCATGTGTTTGGTGAGAACAGCAGGATGTGGGGAGGAGAGCTACTCTGTGCATTTAAACATCAGGCACATTGGGCTAAGAAAATATATTGGTCTTCCAGTGTGTTGTTGATTAAAGATGACATTATGTGGTCTTCCAAAGCCCTTCTGCTATGGTTTTTATGTGAAAGTAGGTTACATGTGGAATTTTTTCCAATTGCATATATTATACTCCTGTCCAGAGATTCTGGCACATGGTTTGAGAAGGATATTTTAGACATCAAAGACAGGCACAGGTTATATGAAAAAGCTGTGAGTAATTCTGGTACCCCTTCCTGTCTTGCCTTATTCTTAATTGAAAACTAATGGTCTGCTCTAAAATGGAATTTCCACAGCGAGGTTTCTTGGTATTAAACAAAGGGGTGTTTTGTGACATCTTACATGTTGAGAATTAGAGTACTTTTCAAGTCATATTTATTTGGTTTTATCTTATATTCCTAATAGTCATTCTCACTACAGTTATGTATTACCTACTGACCTTGTGGCCATATAATGACCTTGCTGGGCAAGTGTAGTAAACATATTCGTGCAATCATTGGTGATATGCAGTCTATGTATATATTTTAGGAGATGCACGCTGAAAACCCCTTTCTTTTGCTGCAATGGAGCCTATTTCTTCCAGTCAATTTTATCATCTTCCTTTATGCACTAGGTCCATTACTGGTTTTACTAATCCTATTTCCTGTGTGGATTATGTTCTAAGATTTCTAAATCATTTACTTTTATTTTTTAAAGGCCAGGTCTGGTCTGGTCTTTTTCCTGAAACTTCTCTCAATTTCTTTTACACATGGAGGTGTCTCTCTGCTCTGAATTCTCCAGGATTTATTGTTTTCATCTCACATTTAACATTTAATTATTTACCGGTTTGTGTTGCCTTCCAACTGTTCCCTGTGTTTGTTCTGTATATTCAATTATCTTTTAAGCTCCTTGAAAACAGATAAAATACTTTATATTGCTTTTATAAATTCAGTAGTACTTAACATACTATTCCATACAAAGAAATAGCCCAATATTTGTTAAATTAAATTGAACTTTTTCTTGAGATTTTGATTTTACAGTAATGTCTCATTGAATAATGTGAAGTGCCTACTAGAATGTTTGTAGCAGCACAATTCACAATTGCAAAGATGGGGAAACAACACAAGTACCCATCAATACATGAGTGGATTAATAAAACATGTATGTATACCATAGAGTTCTACTCAGCAACAAAGAACAATATGATCTAGCACCTCTTGTATTATCCTGGATAGAGCTGGAGCCCATTCTACTAAGTGAAGTATCACAAAACTGGAAAAACAAGCACCACATGTACTCACCATCAAATTAGTATTAACTGATCAACACTTACGTGCACATACAGTAGTAACATTCATCAGGTGTTGGGGGGGGAGGAGATGGGTATATTCACAACTAATGGGTGAGGTTCACACCATCTGGGGGATGGACATGTTTGAAGCTCTGACTCGAGTGGGGCAAGGCAACATATGTAACCTAAACATTTGTATCTGGGTAATATGCTGACATTAAAAAAAAAAAGAAAAAGAAAAAAAAAGAAAACTTTTCATCACCCCTCTTCCCCCATAATGTTAAGTGCCTGGGTATACATGGAATTAGACCAGGCATAAATTACTCAAAAGACAGAGTTTCTGACTGAGAATTGGGCTCACTAACAAAAATAAATAAATAAATAAAAAAACAAACAAACAAAAAAACACCAAATTTCCCCAAACCCCAGAATTTCTGTCTTCTAAAAAATTATATTTGCATCAACGTTGCATCTAATGAGCCTAACTCCCTTTTAGAAGGGGCAAAATTTATAATAAGTTATGTTATTTTCCTATATAACACTTGTAGAAAGCCGTATAATCATTTTGCTGGCAAGTGTAGTAAACATACTCATGCAATCATTGGTGATATACTATCTATGCGTGTATTTTAGGAAATGCATGCTGAAAAACCCTTAATGGAAACTACTGATTTATGAAAGTAAGCATAAAATAAATAGAGCAGAACGAAGGCCTGGAAACACAAATTAAGTCTGGCTTGTAAAATATTTACAAATTTATTATTACAAGGTCACATTTATTGATTGGAAAACAAATGTTTTTCTTTCTTTTATTGCAAGAATGACAAGGTTTACTGTTAAATTTATAACAATATTACTTCCTTCCAATATCAATTACTCGAATATGATTAGCATCCAACACTGTATTTTCTGTGTTGTAACTCAAATATTCAGTCTGTAGTTAGATGTTTGAGAACACATGGGATGATGAGACTATGGCTGAGTCACTCTTTTTAATACCAGTCACCCATAAAATTAAAGTGTAAAAGACAACTTGATCATCTTCCATCTCTACCCTTGCCTCTGGGCACAGTCATGAAGATTGGTTTTAGAACAAAAGGTTATTGCCTGCTTCAATTGTTTATGATGTAGAAAGTTTTCCAACTTGTCTTCTCAGTACTGTCAGGAAAGGGAGGCTGTTTTGTCTCAATACTGAAATGTATTTTTCAGGAGCAAGAGGTAAAAAAAAAAAAAAAGGGCAAGTAATTAAGAGAAATCACTTGCCATGGTTTCTTAAAGGAAGTCTTCAGGTGTTTACAATTTTCACTGTGCTTTGGGACATTTATTTTTTCCTAATTAGATTTCAGAATGGTCCCAATTGTCTCAATCACTTAAGGTAGACAAATTCCTTAATAGTAACTACTTTTCCCCTTCACTTTAATTTTCCCCCTTATGTATTAGAAATAATTTTAAGCTTCTGTTTTGTTCCTGTTCTCCTTCTCAGTTTATTTCCAATCCATTTTCTTAGTGTAGTCGTCTCTCATTAGTCTTTGGAGAGCAAATCAAGGATTAATCAATCTTCCCCCTTGAGTCAGACTTAGCTACTTTACTCTCCTTTTGTGTCCTGTGCAAAGAGTATGAATAATATTGTTCTAGGGAAGGCTGAAAGGTGAATTTATTAACTATTTTGGGCTCAAGGACCCCTTTGAGAACATAACAAATGTTATAGCTCTTCTCCATTTTCAAGGCACACAGAAAAATTTTGACATATTGTTTCATATACTGTATGACTCTCATACTTCCCAACTATGTCACTGACCCCAGGTTAGGAAGCCCCATGTACTATGATACAGCAACCCCACTAGTGGATATGTGTCCAAAGGAAATTAAATCATTGTGTTGAAAAGATATCTGCATTCCCATGTTCATTGCAACGCTATTCACAGTAGCCAAGATACGTAGTAAACTTAAGTGTTCATCAGTGATGAATGGATAAAGAAAATGGGGTATGCATACACAATGGAATACTATTCAGCCTTAGAAAGAAGGAAACCATGTCATTTGTGACAACATAGATGAAACTGGAGAATCTAATATTAATAGAAGAATATTATATTAAGTGAAATGAACCAGTCACAGAAGGGCAAATACCACATGAACTCATTTACATGTGGAATCTAAAAAAGTTGAACTCATAGAAGTAGAGAGTAAAATGGTGGTTACCAGAGACTTACAGAAGAAGGGGTCAGGGAGATGTTGGTAGAAGGATACAAAATTTTGGTTAGATAAAAGGAATAAGTTCAAGAGATTTATTGTATAACTTGGTGACTATAGTTAATAACAATGTATTATATTCTTAAAAATTGCTAAGAGAGTAGATTTTAAGTGTTCTCATCACAAAAAAAGATAGGTATGTGAAGTAGTACATATATATTAATTAGTTCAATCTAGCCATTCTGCAATGTATACATATTCCAAAGCAAAATGTGGCACACAATAATTATATATAATTTTTATTTGTCAATTAAAAATAAATAAATATTTTTTAAAAAAAACAAAAAAGTTCCATGTGGCCTTAGGCTGTCAAGGGCTTTATATTTTTTTCCTGGTAGATTTGACTCTAACATGGCCACGTGGACATTAGGTGGATAGTTGGTTAAGGTAAGCAGGAAGAAAAAATTCCGTGTCAATATCTTTGTGCTTGTGATGGAACAGCAGCAGCTTCTAGGGAATGGGGTAGATTAGTCACTCAACACAGTTTTCATGTATTTATCTTTTTAGTGTGGGTTTCAGTGACAACAAAGACTGAAGATGATATACTTGTTCCACAGTAGCATTCTGTAGCAAATATCTGTTTTAGACATATAAAAACTTAAATCTCACTGACATTAATGTGATAAATGAGAATAAAAGTGCTATGATGTTCAGTTTATATTAAATAGCATGGAAAAATTATTGACTCATGACAAAAACTAATACATGGTCTTGAGATACATTATTCATATAATAAAATTAATTTGCAGTTTATTTGAATTTCGGGAAATTCCCTTTCAGAGGACAGTCATTGGAAAGTGGACTCAGAAGTTCTTTCAAAGTGAGAGCCTTCCATCTGAGAGAACATGACCTTGAAGAAAGAGCACTGGATGAGGAGTCAGGAGGTATGTTGACTCTGACTGCCGCTATCAACACAGGGCAACCAACTTGTTCCAGTTTGCCCAGGACATCCCCAGTGTTAGCACTGGTAACTCCCTTCCTCCCTCCCATTGGCTACCCTTCCCCCATCCTACTATTTCCCAGTCCTGGAAAAATCAGGGTGGTGGGTCAGCAATTAGGTGCAGATTTTGAATCAGTTGCCCAATTTCCCAGGGCTTCAGTTTCCTCTTGTGCAAAGTGAAGAGGATGGATTCAGTGTCTGTGGATCCTTGCAGGTCTAGCATATGATTTCATCTCAAAGTCATTATCTTTCCTTTTCATTAATTTGGCTGCTTTCTTCGTCAGATACCCATGAAAATCTTGAAAATTAATTCCTCCTTACCTTTGTATTCTATTCTTTTAATTTATATTGTATCAATTCAGTACAAGGCTTAATTGCCTTCAGTGAACCACACATAACTCTCACAGATCAGCAATCAAGATAAAGAATTAAGTTAGCATGCTTGTGGAAAAGGTAATGCACTTCAAAAAGAAATTTTGTATCTCTCAGCTATTACCTTCCTATTCTTCTGTCCTCCCATACTGTTGGCCCTAAGTAACCACTAACCTACTTTTCTTCTCTATAGGTTTGCTTATTCTGGACACTTCACATAAATAGAATTATAATATGTGGTCCTTTGTGACTTCTTCTACTTAGCAGAATGTTTTCAAGGTTTATTCACCTTGTAACATGTATAAGTACTTTACCTTTTTATGTCTGAATGATATTCCATTGTATGGATATCCATATTTGTTTATCCATTCATCAGTTGAAGATCATTTTTGGATATTAAGAATAATGTTTCCATAAACATTCAGGCACAAGTTTTTATGTGGGCATATGCTTTTGTTTCTCTTGGGTATATACTTAGGAGTGGAATGCTGGGTTATGTGGTAACTATATGTTTAACCATTTGAGGAACTCCCTTACTGTTTTCCAAAGTGGTTGCACCAATTTACATTCTCATATTCTCATACATGTATGAAGGTTCAAATTTCTTCACATCTTTACCAGCACTTTTTTTTTTTTACCAAACTTTTTAATATTAGCCATCCTGGTAGGTGTGAAGTGGTATCTCATTGTGTTTTTGATTTGCATTTCTCTAATAACTAATGATGTTGATAATTTTTCTTGTGCTTATGGGCCATTTATATATCGTCTTTAGAGAAATACCTATTCAGATCCTATGTCCATTTTTAAATTGGTTAATTTATCTCTTATTATTAAGTTGTAAGAGTTTCTTTATGTGTTGTAGATAAATGTCTGTGATTTTTGAAAATTTTCTCCCATTTTATGGCTTATCTTTTCATTTTCTTGATAGTATCCTTGTTTTGTTCCTGATTTTAGGAGGAGAGCATTCAGTCTTTCATCATTAAGTATGATGCTAGCTGTGGGTTTTTGATAGGCACCCTTTATCAGGCCAAGGAATTTTCCTTATATTTCTAGTTTATTGAGTGTTTTTATCAGTAAATAGTGTTGAATTTTTCCAAATGCTTTTCTGCATCTATTGAAAATATCATTTTTTTTTTGTTTTTTTCTTCTATTTTTATTCTATTGATAAGACATATTACATTACTTGATTTTCAGATGTTAGATCAACCTTGGATTTCTGGGATAAAACCCACTTGTCCATGATATAATTTGTATCATATGTTCCTACATTCAGTTTGCTATTTTGTTGAGGATTTTTGCATCCATATTTATAAGCAATATTGGCCTGTAGTTTTCTTTTCTTGTGATGTTGTTGTCTGGCTTTGATATCTGGATTATAAGGTCCTCATAAAAAGAGTGTTTCCTTCTCATCTATTGTTTTGAAAAATTTGTGGAGAATTGGTATAAATTCATTGTTAAATGTTTGGCAATGTTTGGCACATTGTACAGCCATCTGGGCCTAGGATTTTTCTTTGTGGATAGTTTTTGATTATAAACTCAATCTCTTGGCTTACTACAGATCTATTCATGTTGTATATTTCTACTTAAGTCGGTTTTGCTAGTTCATGTTTTTCTAGGAACTTGTCCATTTTATCTCAATTATCTAATTTATTGGTACAATTGTTCATAGTATTTCTTTATTATTCTTTTTATTTCTTTAAGGTTATTAGTAATGTCTCCTCTGTCATTTCTGATTCTTGTAATTTGAGTATTCTTTCTTTTTTCTTGGTCAATCTAGTTAAAAATTTTTCAGTTTTGTAAATTTTTAAAGTACCAGCTTTAGTTTCATTGGTTTTCTCTTTTGTAAATTTTCTATTTCATTATTTTCACACTTATTTTTAGTATTTACTTCCTTATTTCTGCTTTAGATTTAGTTTGTTCTTCTTTTTCTAATGTCTTAAGGTTGGCTGAAGATCAGGCTAGTGATTTGAGATTTTTCTTCTTTTTTAATGTAGGCATTTACAACTATAGATTTTTCTCTAAGAACTTCATTAACTGAATTACATGTGTTTTGGTGTCTTGTATCTTCATTTTTATCCATCTAAAAATATTTTCTAATTTCCATTTTGATTTTTTCTTTAACCCATTGTTGAGACACATGTTGTTTAATTTCCACATATTTGCAAGAAAATAAATGTTCCAAATTTCTTTCTGTTATTAATTCCGAATTTCATTCTATTGTGGTCAGAAAACATACTTTGTTTGATTTCAAGCCTCTAAAATGTAGCAATATTTGTTTTATGGCCTAACATATGTTCTTTTTTAGAGAATATTCCATGTGCATGTTAGAAGAATACAGATTCTGCCTAATTGTTTGGTGGAGTGTTTTATAGATGTCTGTTATGTCTTGTTGGTTTATAGTATATTTAAAGTCATCTATTTCCTTGTTGATCCTTTGCCTATTTTTCTATCCATTACTCAAAGTGGGGTGTGGAAATGTACGACTGTTCTTGTTGTGATATTGAATTTTTACTTTGGAGTGGCAAGTTCAATCTTTTCATTTTTAGAAGTAGAACATATATCAAGCTATCAGTTCTATTGTTATTGGTACATCTTCAGCTAGAGAAATATTTCATTTTAGCTACTCTTATCTTCACTTTTAAGGCACATTTGCAAATTTAGTTATCATGATAAAGTAAATAACCCAAAGCTTTTTGTATCTGTTTGTCTAGGATTTATTCACATGGACAAGGATTTCTTCTTACAGAAAGACCATTGTTAATTAGAACTGTAAGAAGCATCTTTATCACAAAAAGATGATTAGATAGATGTTAGTATGGTCCTCTCCCAAATCCAAACATAGGGGGTGAGAGTAGAAATATCTCTTAGACGTTGGAATAATTATCACCCAAGGAGAAAGCTTCAATTCATTAAATTAAATCCTTAAAATTTGAAAATATTGATTATCTTATTCATCTCCTGCCTCTTACCAACAGGAACAAATGATAGGAAAAGCCAATTTCTATATTTTGTGTTTTGAGTTAGAATATTTTTTTTATTCCTTCTATAGTTATAGACTAGTTATAGGAAAGTGTACTTAGTTTTTTTTTTGTTTTTTTTTTTTTAAAATCAGGACAGGTCGGATTATTTAAGTTCCTCTCCTTTACCTTTAATTTGTAAGATTAGTTTGTACCTAAATGTTTGTTGTTGGGCACACTCACATTCCTAAGCAATCTATTATCTTTGATGACATTTCCTAATTTCCCTCTGTCTTAAGGAAATGATGTATGGGAGTAGGGTCTGGGAGTTAAAATATGAGATGAATCTATCATCTTTTGACTGAGTGTGAATAAGCTAGTTCGGCAATTTGATGTTCTAGCTCATGGAATTAATAGAATCGGTTATCTTACCGAGTCTTTAAAATGTAGATGTTTAAAAGACTTGTTTAGATATTCTTATAGTAGGTGACTTGTGAGTATGAAAAAATAAAACAAAAAAGCATAACCAGATTTGGGGATTCAAATGAGCATCACATTTCCCTAACAGTGAACTTGAATCGTGATGCAAACTTAGCAAGTTCTGGAATTCCTGTTTAGGTATTGTCTTCTGAAGTGAATTTCTGGGGAAATCACTCATATTACTGTTGATTATACCTTGTTCTCAAACCCAAACCAAATCAATCAAGTTAAATCAGTTATTAGACCTATATCTGAATAATTTTGGATATTTCTAAAATAAAATATACACCCCACTATCAGATTAAAGATAATCAGTTATCCTTTATCATAGTTTATACTGAATTAATACATGGAGCCTGAAAAGATGAAGGTTCATTTCAATATTCCAAGGAGCATTTGCAAGCAGGGGCATGTGCAGAGCTGAATCATTATGCAGAATTTTTAAAACAATATTCTTTCCAACCACATTTATTATAAATGTAGAATGTGCCAGCTACACTGGGCATCATAGGCTGGCCAAGGAACCTAACCACCATTCATAGCACTGCTTCTATGGCACTTTGTATCCAGGTTATACATACTTTTAAAACACAATTAGCTCAAAAAATTGAGGCTGCCTGGACTTTGAGTTCCTGCTAGATTCAATGTTTAACTTTTGTGGCCACAAATCTCATAAAACAACAAGGCTTTCTTGAAACCTTTCATAGTTTCTATTACCGTGCATACAATGTATTTCAAAACACTTCAGATATTAGAGATGAAGTCAGTAGCGCCACAGGGGAGGAGGATTCACGCCATGATAGCAAACAGATAGCAGCACATTTTTATCATATGATGTCTTGGGCTTCTCAGACTACAGATATTATTTGATGTTCTATTACTTTATGTTGTTCCTTGGGGACCCCTAAGGATTAAGGCAGAATTTCTCTCTCCAAAGATCCAAAGCTAGGTGAACTTATCTTGGGAACTAATGCTGGGGACCAAAAAGTAGATGTCATACTGATTAGTTATTGGTTATTGCATTCTGTGTAGACCATAGATGTAAAGGTTACGACGGTTGAAATTTTATCAACAATAAAACTAGTATTTGTATTTTATGTCCAATTTATTGTGCTTTCATAATCATAGCAACCTTCAAATAAACAGGGTTGGGTGTGAAATACTTGCAAGGGGGTGGGAAGAGGCAGCGGTGACATACACATTGCTGTTGTGCTAGCATGACTAGCTCTGCCTCCAGTCTGTCCGTTTTTTGCTCTAAACTTTGTTAAGATTTACTTGGGTGCCAGAGGCAGAGGATATCTGGTCTCTGGAAGGAGGTGATGTGTTGGAAATACGTGGGATGGGTATTAACAGCATCTAGTTTCTTTTCTACCAGGCATCCCACCTCTTTCTTACAAGCTCTTCTTTTTCTAAGACATCTCTGTGCTTCTAGTAATAAATTTTCCATTATTTAACATTAACGGAACTTAAAAATCAGTTAAATTGTGCAAATGGAGATCAGCTCTATGATCTCATCCTATAAACCCTTAAAGACAGAGCTGTGAGGAGAACCCAGGTATCCACCAGCCAATATAACTTTCCAGTAGCCCATGGTAGCTTGATTCATGCCTCTTCTCTGGCATCTACAGCCTGTTTTGTAAAGTTAGGAGGTACCAGAGTGATTGAAAAATGTTTTGAGACATTCTCCTTTTTTTCCAAACACACACACACACACACACACACACACACACACACACACACACACACACTTTTGTTGGCCACTGAAATGATTTCTTCTTTGAGACTCATATTGTCCTGCCTACTTCTCATTCTTTGAAAGTCTTGTCCCAAATTTTCTCTTTTTTGCCACCATGGGCTTGCTTACTCTGAACTGGATTCCAGCCTCTCACTTGTAATATAGACTAGACAATGGTCTGTAATTGGGACAATAAATTCTGGTGGCATGGAATCCAATTTTCTAGACTTCACATTTTTGCTCAGGGGATACCTTAGTTACATTCTGTTGTTTATCAACAGAAAAGGTCAGTACTAGCAGAAGTTTGGAGTATAGTCCTGTTGCATATTGAATGGCTTACGGGGGCCATCGTAGTCCTCACAGCTGTCTGCAGTAGATCTGGCAGTCCAGGAATGTTATTTCTCTTGGAAAGCCAGAGAGAAAGGAATGTGCTCCCCAGATATTGTCCACTCACCACTTAGCTTTCTGTGGACATCTAGGTTCATTGTCATCCCACTCAAAATATTAATCACTGGAAATTCTTAACTTGGAGTCATGCTTCCCTCTGCTTAAGGATTCAGGTAGACACCATTTTAAGGCAGGGTATTGCTGAGAATGAACCTGACATTGACAAAGTTAGAGCAACCTTTCTTGTTGAAAATAACAATGATCCTTTCAGTTCTCCCAGTGAGATCAGCAATTGATGATGGAACAAGCAGAAGCTGGTTCTGTGACTACTTTGTGTTTGAAATATCTTCAAACAAGGCAGAAAAGGAAATCTTAGGAATTAAAGATAATTTACAAGTAATAAGAAAATTCCTACTTATAATTCCCTGAAACATACTCAGGGAGCTCATGTAAGCAGAAAAGGAATTTTTCAAAGTGAATTTCAAAGGAATTTAATCAGAGCGAAGTTCCAGAATGTGATAGGGAGGGAGGACATTATACAGAAGAATGAGATACTTTTTAAATAGGGCCAGGGAGAATAAAAGGATGGGTAGTAATAGGGCTTTGTTAGGCTTGAAGAAGTTATTTGGTCTTTAGTTTTTCACCGTTTATGCTGACCTCTGATAGGACACTGAAATATTAGAATCAATTTAGATCAATGTTGTCCTATAAGGTAGCCACATGTGGCTATGTCAGCACTTAGTATATGGCTAGTCTAAATTGAGATGTGTTGTAAATATAAAATAGTCACTGTATTTTGAAGATTTAGTGTGAGAAAAAGTACAAAAGAGCTCATTAACAATTTTAAAATATTGACTACATGTTGAAATGATAATATTTTGAATATATTAGGTTAAATAAAATGTATTATTGAAGTTAATTTCACCTGTTTTCTTTTACTTGTTTTACTAGAAAATTAAAAATTATGCATGTGGTTCATATTTGTGGCCTGCATTGTATTTCTATTGGATGGTGCTGATTTAGATATTGCAGAGCTGTGTCTCCTTTGGCGGGTGGTTTAACTGTCTGGGCTTCAGCATGTACATCTCTGAAAGGTGGGAAATAAAGGCGATGAACTGGACCTGCATCCTTCAATGCTTTGATTTTGCATGTCTAATTTCTAAATTTGAATCTTTTCTCTAATAGATATTAAAACCTTGGAAAACTATTTATTGCAAACATCTATTTATATTTCCATAGTATTAGCCAATTTGCAAATAATCTCCTAATATAGCTCATTACCTATGACAGGTAAATAGAAAAGTGTATCCAACTATCTTGGGAAAACTATGGGTGGAGAGTATAGTGCAGAGGTCACAAAGTGAGTCAGGGCCTGGGCTAGGATTAGCATCTATGTGACTCATAGTTGCATTCTAACCATAGATCATTCTCCTCTTGAGAAGTACTGAGGGGGATGGCTCTTTCTCACCAGGAAATACTGAGGATTGCTGAATCAGTGTTTGTCAAGCTGACTGTTTAAGTGATAAAAGCTAGGTGGGTGCATGAAATTGGTGGGTTCTATCCTGCAGCATTAGCTATCGGTGTATGAGCTATTTCGGGGATACATCTCTGGCTTGATCCAAGAAAGAGTGTAAAGAGAACTCTCTGATGTTATCTCTTTAGTGAAACATGAAGGAAATCCCACTACAGAAGTGAAATTGTTACTTCCTACTTTTAACAATAATTTCAAATGCAAATATTTAATTTAGAAAAATACTAAGAATAAGCCTATTGTACCTTCTGTAATGCTGAAGCTTAGCACAGTTGGGTGGAAGTTAGTGAAATCTGCATAGATTTAGCACAAATTTACTAGTGTACCAAAAGGTATTTGTGTAGGTGTGCTGTTACCTGACCAAGGTGGCTACTCCTGTGCTATAGGCATATTTAAGTTTTTGAAGATCAAATTTGAAAGGACTTAGTTTTGTTCTTGCAATACTTCTTACACAACTTTCTTGTGGCAACGACCACAGTGTCTTATAGTCAACATCCATGTCTCTAGCCACTCTTTGAGCTTCTCAAGGGAAAGGACTGTGTGTTTTCCCTTCTGTTTCTTCATTACTGAGCAGTGTCTGTCACGTGGACAGCAGTTAATAAAGGTTTGATCAATTGAGTAGGTCTCTTTTATTTAGGTCTATGAGGCAGAAAGAGGAAAAGAGAATTCATGATGCACAAGAACTTCTCCTTAAAGAGAATAGTGGGTAGGGAATCTAACGTCATAATTTGTCATTTCAAAGCACCTGACTATTCTTTGAGCTGTAAAAAGTGGAAAGAAGATGGTTTCTAAAATTTTGGATATCCAAAATTGAACTTGGAATTTAGTTTGAAGTGGACAGTTGAGGACTAAAATGTTATGGGTAGGGTATTAACAGGATTGAGGTGTTAAAGGCTGGGAGCCAGGAATTGGAGGAAAGGGTTTGAAGGAGGTAGAGAGCTGAGAAGATGGTATGGGGTGGATGAGGGGGAGCAAACCAGAGAGAAATTATTCATGGAGGGAAATGGCTAGTAGGTTTCTCAAACAGTGAGTCTAATATTCAGTTTTAAGTTTTTGAACTGCTTGTATTGTAACCTCTGTCCATAATCCCCAAATTTAGTAAAAGTTTGCAGCACAGAACATGATCAGTGGTGCTCTGTGAGGAAATGAGGAAACTGGGACTGTGTCTATCTGCCCTGGGGTGGGAGTGTGAAAATCTTACAAAGGCAGCATCACAGGAAGGAACATCTGACATGGAACATGGAGACTGGGCATTATATAAACATAGACAAGGAACATTATACGCTATGTGTATTCTGCTGTTAAACTAAAGGATAAATTCTTGTAATTCCAGAAGAGGAATGTTGTATGAAGCTCAAAAAAATTTCAAATCAGGTTTCCCTAAATTGGCAGTTATAGTTGACATTTTATGAGCACTTGCTGTAAGAGCTACAAATATATTACATCATTTAATCCACCAGCAGCCCCAGATCTTCTGAGGCACGGAGAGATTAAATGCCTTGCCCAACTCATTTCACTCTCACAGCATTATGAAGTAGGCACTATCCTCTCTTCCATTTTGTAGATCAGGAATCTGAAGCTCAGGGAGCTTACTAACTTGTCTAGATTATACAGCTAGCAAGTGGTGGAACTGGGATTTAGACCAAGTTTGGCTCAATAGTTTCCATAGGTTTAAAAGTATCATAAACCGTTTTTTGAGCTAAAATTATGAGAAATAGAGGTGCAAAGATGAGTGAAAAAACTCCCTGCCTTCAAAGTGCTTAGATTTCCCGTTGGGAAAGGAGTGTGTGTGTGTGCTTGTGCCCACACATGCGTGCTGTGGGGCAGCAGTTGAGGGTAGGATGAAGTGTAAATAAAATTAAGACATGGTTTTTTATGCTCAAATTGCTCCTTTTTTTCATTAGTGTAAAGAAAACAAGGATGAAAGCTTTCTTTGTGGGTTGTACCAAACAACTGAATAAAGCTTTGAGGATTTCCTAAGGGATCATTCATTATTTAATTTTTTAAAATAATTCAGTTTTTCTTTTTAATTGATCTGCTGATTTTTTTGGAGCAACAGTACAATTCACAATTTGAGATGAAGATGTCTCCAGAAGGTTCCTGTCTATCACAGTGTTTAGCTCACCTGAGCTTGACCTCCACACAAGGACATCACCCTGCCAGTCGGTGGGCAAAGCTTCTGCTGGTGTCAGAAACTCTTATCTCCAGAGAATGATCAGCTGGAGATTGTGGCTGTTGACATAATTGAAATGAAGAAAAGCCATTTGTCACTGACATAAGGAGTGGGGATAGACAATACAAATTTCTCCATCAGGTTTCAAAAATCAGGGTGCTTGAAAATGCCTAACTTTGCAGTTGCACGTTTCTTTATGGATTATGGTGGGAATTATTTTTTTCCTATTTTCTTATCTAATCTATTTCCAAAGACTGCTAAGTCATTTTGGACAAATACAACTATGTTTGATTTTAAATATTATATAATGATAACAATTGGGTGTGATTCTACCTTCCCTCACTTTCCGTATCATTTAGAATTGGGTTTATATGAGGAGTTACATAAAACTCAACTATCAGTGGCATAAATAAGTAGGAATTTATTTGTATTACACACACACACACACACACACACAGACACACACAGACACACAGAGAAATCTAGCGGTAGATAATGCAGGGATGCCATTAGGGATCTAGGCTGATTCTATCCTTCTATTCCTCGCTCCCAAAATGTGAGATTTTGACCTCTTGTTTGCCACTCACAATCAAAAGGTGGCTGCTACACTTCCAGCTTCGTGTACATGTTCTAGGCATTTGCCAATGAAGTGTAAAGGGCCAAAGGGGAATGCCTGCCAAGTCTCCCTATCCTAAAAGACTTTTCCTAAAGCTCCGTTCAGCAATTCCTGTTTACATCGTGTTGTCTAGATCTCACATGGCAACCTCTAGCACATGCATATTGCCATCCTGAATAAAATTGGGGTCCTCTTAGTAAGAACAAAGGAGACTGCATTGAGTAGACCATTAGCATCATTTGCTTCTCTTTCATGCTTCTTCCTCAAACATTTAAGATTTTGTAGAACTGTAGAATATTTAATAGCTATAAAAACCTTAGTGATAACACAGACCAACATTGCCTTATCATTTTACACGTAAGGGTGCTGAAGACCAGAAATATTAGTAACATTTTCCACTTACAGTCAGGGAGGAGAGAAATGGAAAGCTTAATTCTTACATAACTCACAGTGGGTATTGCATTGCATGCTTTATTGTATAAGCTAGAGTGTAAATTACCTGAATTACTTGTGTGTATTCTATATTGTATTTATTTCTTGAATTTATTGTATTTTGCATCTGTTGGATTTCTTAAATTTATTGTATATTGTATTTGTATATTTACTTATTTATACTTACTGTGATATATTATTTGATTATATTTGTATTGAATTATTTGTTGAATACTATATTACTTATATTGATTGCATTTTGCACGTGTGAATTTTGTATTTATTGTACATTATATTTTTTCTTGTATTTAGTGTATAATGCTTTAATCATATATGTTAGGGTGTAAATAACTTGAAGAACTGACAAATTTATCTTTGCATCTTCCTCAGTAAACACCAAAAAATCAAGTACAAAGATCTCCTTAAATATTATTTGAATTCATTGTATCATGAATATCGTCAACAAAATGACAGAGAGGAGAAGGAAGAAAACTTATAGATAAAAGGAATCAATTTGAAAAGTATAAAAAAAATTGTAGTGCCAGAAACATCAGTCAGAAAATACACTTCAATGTATGAGAGCGTATCTGTGATGGGACTGAAGTTTCAGTTGTACCACAAACTGCTTCATGAAATCCCTGATGAGTGAAAGGGTGAATGAATGGAAGTGGTGCTTATGACATTGGGTTCCTTTGAGAACTCTTTGCTGCATGAAACTGCTGGTTGGGTGCCATTGTGGCGAATGTGTATGTCAAATGAGTTTCTTCCAGGCATTACATTTTGTTTGTGCTCCAAATTTCTTAATCCTGTTAGTGGACTATTGCTGTAGGGAATCCCAGAGTTTTCTTTCTTTTCTTGATAACTTTCAGCAGTAAGGAGGGCTAGAAATTCCCCCCACGGCAACGGTTGTTCTAGCTTTCCTTTCAGAAAATGAGTTTACCTTGAAAAGGTCCCATTAGGCTGATATTTTCCTATCCTTCGCTTTTCGTGCCTACTACCTAGGGGTACTTTCTGATGTGTATCATGGGAACTTAGGTATAACTCAGACCCCCTAAGAAGGGCCTCTTTCTTTAATTGCCCAGTTGCCCTACAACCATTTTGCACAAGCTCAGGGGTTACACATGCTGTTTCTCAGATTGTCACTATTCTTGAACCTATATATTGGATTTTTAGCGTGGATTTTATACTACCTGCACTTAAACCTTTTTAGCTAGATAGAGGCTGTGCTTTTTATCAATTATGTCATGGTGAAAGGCACCTTTTAGTGAAATAATGAAATTTCCTTCTTCCTTTAGGGGAAAAGTATGTATTTTCTCATAGCATATAATCAAGCATTTTAATTATCCCAACACTATAGAAGTAAGAATTTGGTAAACCACTTCCCTGAAACTTGCCAAAGGTTGAGTCATCCAAAGAGAACTCGGGGAAGTTGACAGTTACCACTCTAGGGCAGGCTGGGCTTAATTAACTTGGTTCAAGATATGTCAATTGTTCATACCTCCTATTTTTGAGTGAGCTAAGATTTGGAAGTACCCACTAATGGAAACAACAACAACAACAAAATCAAATCATATTTAGTGAACAGTCCAAAAAGGAAGGTAGGCTTCAAAATAGGGAGAGACCTGGTGAGTAGTGAGGCTTTGGCAGGATGCCATCAAGGCTACATGGCACCATCTTGGAGCAGTAGACAAAATAGCTGAACTTTCTTAAAAGGCATCATCAGTCAATACCTGCCCAAGTACTTGTGCCTAAGGCCATAAGCATGGCAACGTACTCAAGGGGTCCAGGAATAATGATCTTCAAGGGAGACAAAAACAGTGATTACAGAGTATTCACAGTTCAGACACAGAATCTTTGGGAGTAGAAGTAAGGACAGGATTTGCAGAGGGCAAAGTAGATCAGAGTCAGAAATGATGATCTTGGAGGTTTTAGGGAATAGAATTTAATAAACATTGAAACCGCAACTGGGCCTGGCAACATGCCTTGCTTTACCTTATGGATCAATTATATTTCACAAATGGATCTCTTTTTGTGTCCTCATGCTTTATTCTCTCTCTTTTCTTCTGCTACACACTTAATTTAGTAGTAAAGTTTCCTTTTGAGTCTTATCTCAGAAGAAATCAAGGTGCATTTATATTCAGAATGATACACAGAGGGAAGTACATGGGCTTGTGTTTATGGATTTGTGTTTAGAAATGGGGATGGAAAAATGTCAGTGGACCAGGGAAAAAAGGGATACAAGGAGAATAAAGCAACTGGAAATACAGGGAGAAGAAAGAATCAAGACCAGCTTACCTCTAGCAACCAGGAGATCGCTTCATTTCAAAAAATTACATTCTGCTGTTGGAAAGTTCTGATGGTTAAGAAGGTTGTCTTAGGCCCAAATAGAGGGAAATTCTTTATGTTCCTCTATTCAGGCCATGGCTTTTAAAAACTTGGTGCAATGGCATATCTATAATTTTTCAGTGAAGATGTGTTTCTAAAAATAAAAAAAAGAAAGGAAGAAGCATATAATTAAAAATAAATGATTTGATTACATTAAAAAAAGATTCTCTTAGGTTTTTTCCACTTAGTAAGTTAAGTTTTGTCTCTAGTAACAATAAAAAACAAACTTCTCCAGCAGAATAACTTCTCAAATTCAAAGCTAAGATTATATTTGTGAAAATTACGAGGAAACAAAGAATGTTTTCAAAATCCAAAAATGTATACTAAAAATAACTGATAATAGTAATAATTTTACTTAATAATTATCAATGTGAGCCCATTTCTAGTGTCTTATCATGCTAACTAACCACAAATTGCAACAATTAAAGAAATGTATGTGACATTTACCATGCTAGCAGACTATCTGCTCTTAATAGTTTTATTAATCAAATCACATACTGCAAACATTTCTTGCCTTTTAAATAATATTAGTATTAGGTTAATAGTACATTCATGAAGAGTTGCTAGTTCAAAGGATGAAATAGCTTTAAATGGAAGCCTTTGCAATTCTAAGTGCTACAGTCTCTTGGCAATGAATTTAATTTCAAGAAATTAGTATTATCTCAGGTTTCCCCTTCCAGGAAAGACTTTTCCAGTGGAGGATGGAGTGGGGGTTAGAAGTTAAAGTCACCCCAGACAGGGAACAAACCAATAAACCACAATAAAAATTAAGAGCAAATATTTATCTTATTGGTCAGTGGACATACACAGCACGCAAGCACGTTTGCACACACCCATCCACCTACACACCGCTCTGTCTCTCTGACTTCACTCCCCACTAACAAGAAACTCTTGCACATGAACTTTTGGAAGGAAGGCTCTGTTTTTTGGCCCAAAGGCAGAAGTCTCTGAGCTTCCATATTACCTTCTTTCATGTCTGCCAACTGAATGAGGTGGAGAGTTGAATTACTTTGAAAATAATTCTTGTTAACAATTAATTATTAAATTCTATCCTTCTCTACCTACTTTTGATGCAGGTAATTTAATTTTAAATACTGCAGCCTAGAACATTGTGAGATATTATAATTTCTAGTTAGCTAATTAACACTTCGACTCATGGAATTGTCAGGTGCCCTAATGGAGAATCCACAGCTCAGGATTGGACAGCAAGGATTGTATCAGAAAAGCCACCTTCCAAAGCTGGCTACCATAAGCAGATCAGCTATCCTTACCTGGATCAATACCAGAGAGTTTGTTAGTTAGCACCATGCATGTCAGATGTATTTCTTTAATGGGTGAAATTTGTGGCTTGTTAGCATAATGGATACTAGAAACAGGCTCACTTGATAAAATTAAAGGTGTTCAAGACATATAGATTGGCTAACACAATTTTAAAGATACTTCCTGCTTTTCATAAACAGATTCTAAGAGATAACAAATTCTATAGCCTATTCTTGAAGGATGATGCTTGGGACTTAATCCTTAAATAATCCTACATCTAGCCAATATTTAGGAGCATTTCTAGCAGCTTAATGCCAAGGTCAGAGCACTAAGATCCTGCCTTTGGGATTTTGTGTCAATCTCATAAAATCCTTTCATACAAGGTGATGGTTTGACACCAAGAAGGAGAGCTGGGGCTTCATCGCACTATCAGAAAAAACTTGCATTGACCGTTCTGTTCTTATTTGCTAAAGAATTTAGTCATTTGACATGTGTGGAAGAATTGGACTTACTTTCATTATAACCTGGTAGATAGGCTGTGAAAGAGTAGCTAATACTTGTGCACTTCAAACCTTTCAGAAATTAAATCTGTCCACCAAACAGAACCTTAGAGTTGTGCGTGACCAAAACGGCTTGTGTCAAATTGCCATACACACCAAAGAATTTTGTTTTCAATTCCCTATCATTACAACACCTTGTTTTAAACATCTTCAGCTGATTGAGACAGCATGAACAGCTTCTCATCGTCACTTTGGCATTCCCTGACAACTCAGGTTGCCATGGACGACCAAAGGAGGAAGGGTTTAGAGGGGAAAGAGAAAGTACATTGGGTCAGCTGGGGCTGTCCTCTGTCTGGCCGATGTGATGACCTTTCCTGAAGGGCAAGTGGGGACGGGAGACCGATGCTCTTACTCACTCCCAGGGAGAGCTGTGCCATGTTGTAAATGTCTCAAACTGGGGATTTTTATGTCCCTTTGGATTAGCTGCAGGGGTCAAGGGCAAGAGTTAAGCCTGCATCCTTTGCCTGTCCCTTTTCCTTGACTGGGCAATGCGTGTGGTCCTTCAGGCAGAGCCTGAAGTAAGAGCAGGAACAGTAGAATGAGTCATCCCAGCTGCATGGAGATGCACTCAGTAAAGGGGATGCTCGGGGACAAATCAGTGACTATGGGTGACTATGTTTTTTTTTACTCCTTTACGGGAGTAAAAAAGTTCCCCTTTGTTAGGGGAACTTTGAGATAATAATATCACTATTGAAAACTAAGTAAATACAAAAGAGTTTGTCCTCCTTTGAGTCTGCTTTATCTTCAATTATTGGTGATGTCATCTGACGAGTCACTTCCCATTTTCCTTTGGGCTTTTGTCTCGAAAAGGAAGTTTAGTAGCTTGACAATGAGACAAGAAACTGTTGCTTTACGGGCATCCAAGTGAAAGGCAGTGGTAACACGTTTTTAAGGCCCTGTGTGTGTCCTGGTTTAGCTTCTCATCCTCTGTTGTTGTTTTCTTGGCAGCCACAGCCGGAGCCATTGGGTAGCAGTAAGGAGAGGGTCCAAGCCAGTGCCACCAGGAGGGAGATAGACACGCCATCCCGGGCAGGTTAAGTGGCTAGTCATTTAATCCATCTGCACCAGGGGCCGTGCGAAGACAGAGAGGCTCTAAGTTTACTGGACAAAGCCCATGATGCCTGGGAAACTGGAAATAAAACACTTTAAAAATTTTATCTTTACAGCTATCTTCAATTTATAATTTCCAGCTCAATTTATGGGGGTGATACAAGTTTCTTTGAAGATGAAAGCAGGGTTTGGCATATGCAGTTATCAGTGACTGTTAGAACATGTTCAGAGCTTGGGTGTGTGAGTTCCTGAAACTACCACGTTCCCTCTAATGGCCATTCTGGTTGTGAGCGGGTCTACTGATTGCGTCTGTGGCTACCTCAGGAATTGTACTAGATTTGAAGGCAGACGTGGGAAGTTTGGGAAAATGATTTCTCTCAGGGCAGTGACATTTTCATTTTATCTGTTGCAGAATCACTGGCAGTCTTTATTTTTCGGTTGTCAATTAGCGTTTGGGATTGTGATACATTTTCTGGTGTCTCTCATAATGCTGGTGTCCCCGAGTAGGTGTTTTTAGCAGCTTTTTACCGTGTGTGTGTGCACGTGCGTGTGCGTGTGCATGTGTGTGCGTGTGCATGTGTGTGCGTGTGTGCGTGCGTGTGCATGTGTGTGTGCGTGTGTGCGCGTGCATGTGTGTGCATGTGCGTGTGTGTGCGTGTGCGTGTGTGTGCGTGTGCGTGTGTGTTAAGCCTATGCAATTGCAGTGTAGCTCTTCAGTGTTTCAATTCAGGTTTTGCCATGAAAAAATGGCAGCAGTTTGAAGTTATTATCATCTGGCTGGTTCTAAAGGGAGAAAAGCATCTTCTTTTAAGTGCTGACACCAACGGAAAAAGGAAGGAACCAAATAAACAAAAGTGAAAGAATTTAATTTTCGCCTTCTAACCCTTGGGCATTGAATCAAAATGTGGCGGATCACTGACGTATTGAGCTAGGCAGGGGGACATAAGGGTAAAGTGAGTTTTGTCATCTCTAGATGATGAACTAAGGTGCATTCAATACACGTCTAGGTCTTGACAAGTAAACTTCCATTCATTCAATAGACCCTTTTTCATGTCAATAGATATTTATTAGGTGCTGCAGTTACTGCATGAAACAAGATGAAGGGCTAGACTTCGTGGAGTATGCTGAGGGGAGAGAAAGCAAGGAAATGTATGAACATAAAATATAATTTCAGGTAGGGTGAGAGACATGAGGAAAAGCGATCAAGTAGAAACCTGAATGAAGTTTGAGAGGCAATCTGAGGAAGACCTAGGGGAGGAGGACAGTGTAGAGGAAATGAATCGAAAGAGACAGAGAGAGAGACTGGAGCCAGGTCATAAGGGCCTTTGATCTCTGCTGGCTGGGAAGGCTTGTAAAGATTCCGACATGGAAATGTTGTCATCTGATTTATGGCTTTAAAAACTCACTGGGGTGCATCATCTGTTTCATACTGTACTTGCTGGGTATCAGTTCTAGCAGAAAATCGTTGTATTCTCAGAACAGTTATTGAACAGTCTCATGATATTTTCCATAAAGCTCTAATAACCTTAGGATCTCAGAACTGCGAGTTGTGATATTTTTTGACTGGGGCTTGGAAAAGGAACAGTCAGGGCAGCAGGGAAGTAGTATATTAACTCAGTAGTTTATAACTGATGGGGGAAAAAAGAGTACCATTAAAAGAAAATACCAAGATCAATTATTCTTAATTGATTTCCTTGTCACATACCTGCTTTCTGTGGTCAGACTTTGCAGTGGTGTCAGGAACCTGCTGGTTATTCAGCTGTTCATCTGTTATCCACGGCAGTCAGAGTGTGGTGAGTCAGAGGAGGGGTCCCAGGGGACAGCTGACTGTGTTGAAACTCATCTCTGCCGTTACCAAGAGCTATTAATACCTAACTATACTGGCCTCTGAGTAACTGCAAAGCAGGGAATATAGGGTTGTGTGAGGATAAAATGATATAATACATAGGAACTGTTCCTGACGCAACTTCAGTACTCAGTGAAAGTTAGCCAGCTACTATTACTGTTTGTGCTAAGAAAATTCCAACTATGGAAGATTTTTAAATTTCATATGTGATAAGTCAGATATTTAGTTTATTTGACATAATTTGGAAGCCTGAATGGACAGAATTATGAGTCTAGAATACAATATTTTGGGCAGTAGCCCCCAGTGTTGGGGTGATAATATGTGAGCCCTAGATAGCAGGCTTGAAGGGGCTGGCATTGTCCAAAGACGAGAGGACCAGGCCTGGGGCAAGTTTATGGTTTGAGGTTGGCAGGAGGAATTTACAGCGGTGAATGAGGGTTAGAGGTGGGAGGCATGGGCAAACGGGCTAAATTACAGAAAGTGGTTCATGAAATGCATAGATTGGGATGGGTCGGGGGAAAGCAGTGGCTGCCAGTGCGTATGTTCCTGTTTTGGACTTTGAGTTTTAGATGCCATCACCTCAATCTCTCTTTAGCATCATTTTCAACTGAGTTTTCTAAAGGACACTTTAAAATGTGAAATTTTAAATGTGAGATTTAAAAATATAAGTCCCTGGGCAAGTAGAATTGCCCTACCATATTTTGCTGTGTGGTCAAATTTGCTGAATTTGTTTCAGAACCATGTACGGTCGGCCCTTTATATCAGTGGGTTCTGAACCTGTGGATTCAATCAACTATGGATGGAAATTATTTGAAAAAAATTTTATTTGTACTGAACATGTGTAGACATTTTTCTTGTCATCATTCCCTAAACAATACAGTCCAAAAACCACTTACATAGAATTTATATTGTTTTAGGTATTGTAAGTAATCTAGAAATGATTTAAAGTATACGGGAGGGCTGTGTAGGTCATATGCAAACACTAAGCCATTTTATATAAGGGACTTGAACATCCAGGGATTTTGGTACCTGTTGGGGATGGGGCTAGGGTTTTCCTGAAACCAATCCTTGTGGATACCAAAGGACCAGTGTATGTGTATTTCAATGCAGTGCTTCCCTTTGAAAGTGCCTATGATTTAAATAGCTGCTTTAAAATTTTAGCATATATTCACCATTGTTCTCAGCTAATAACATAATACTATCATTTTTCTTAGAGGCTGTCATTTCTCTTCTTTGTGCAAGTTGTATAATATTTCAGATAACCCCATTTAGGAATAGAAATAATCCTGAAAGCATCCCTCATTGAATGTGATAAAATCTTTTTCATGGGTTCCTGCTCAATTTTCCCAGCCGTGTGCTGCCCTTCTGAAGTCATGGTTAGAGCAGAAAATCAAATCTCTTCACCATTTATAAATTTATGGTGGGTTAAGAAAAAGCTCCATTTTTGGAATAAATTCAAAATCCCATTTTCTTTTTGGTATGTCTTTTTCCTTTTACTCTTTTTCTTTCTATTCTTTTTTTCCCTTCCCTCTTCCCCCTTCCTCCATCCCTCCCCACCCCTTCCTTCCTTCCTTCCTTTTAGTGGCTGCAGGAGGAGGAACTCACTGTCCAGAGGGAGTCATGCTGCGTTGTGATGACGTGAGCTCAGGTCACTCTGTGACACGTGCTCTAAATCACATGTGCTCTTGTTAGACTCCTGCATTGCTTCTTATTTGTGAGGACAGTGACCCTGATTGACACAGACTTTCAGTGGCAAATAATATTTTATACAGAAACTGAACTGAATAAGGGAAGATAAGCATTATTAGTGGACAGGGAGACGAAATAGTTTAAAATGGACTCAGCATCGTGTCTATGCTTCAGTTGTTTTTAAAAAGCAGTTAAGGATTCCATTCTGGCTCAAGTGTAGGAAGGGTAGAGACAGGAAAACAATATCAGAAGAGTAAATCAGGGAATTGGGGGGAGTTTTTTGTTGGACAGCTGTAAGATTGAGTTGATCATTATATAGTTTATAATAAGAAAATATTGGTTCTATATCATTTTTGGGATTTTTGAGAAAGATCCTTTAAGCCTGATTACAACAATAGATTAATCTGCTGGTCAGTGTTGATTCATTATTCACTCTGTGCTCAGTACTACAAGGACTGTCAGGAATATAGCCATATTGGTCACGATCTCCGATCTAATTATAAGACAGGAGAATAAAAACATTAATAAAATGATAAAAATCAAAATAGTTCTAAAAATCTCCATGAGACTATTGCTGTGGGACTGGAAAGCAAATGTAATGGGTGGACATATATCAAAAATCAAATCCTATGACTTAGTATTTAAGAAGGACAGATTTGAAAATATTAGCCTCTCAATAAATATTTCTTTTGCAAGTGAAAAAATTAGCTAATGAGAGAGTTTAGTATTTCCTTTTGAATTTTATTTCACCAGCTGTAGTCTTAAGATGATACAGTTATCATTAAGGAATATATATTATATTTTAGATTTAAGTGATAGGGCAGGTTAAATATAATTTGTGTGATGAATATTTTAGAAGGACTTAATTGCATCTGAAGCACCTCTTTAGGAGCATTTTATCTGATATCCTGGTATCAGATAAAATGCTCACAGGTACCACCTGCACATTTCCTTTGATAAGAAGATCTGTGGGTGGAGAAGAAAACTACAGAGGGCCACCAGCAACCTTGGGTGAGGCCACAGATCTTTCAAATTGCATTGTTGGCACTTCCTTCTTAAGTCTATAACTTAATTTCAATACAGAAAAATAAATATAAACAAACCTCCAGGAGAATAAATATATTGCTAGAGACAGTAAGGGGTAGGGAAGATAAAATGGGATTTGGAATTCTGGCAGCCCTAGTTCGAATCTGCCCTCATCACTGATAAGCTGTGTGAGACCAAGCAAGTTGTAGTTGTTGATAAATCTGATTTCCTCATTATATTATAAGCCCCCTGATGGTGAAGATGTTGCCTCGTAAAAAATGATTTTCTGTTATGGGTACAGAGGTAATCAATATTCGTGGTAGAACAATGAAAGAACAAGGTTGAAAATAAGAGTCATCCATAGCTCTTAACATTTTGTGACATATCCTTCCAGACTTTTCCCTCTTTGTGTATATATTTAATCAAAATCGTTATCATTTAGTAACTATGTTTTATCGGCTTCTTTTTATCCTCAGTGCTTGGTATACAGAGATATTTAATAAGTGTGTGTTAAGTGAATGAATGACCTCGAACTTCTTGGTCCTCAGAGGGTTCCTAGAAAAATTGAGAATGATAAAAATAACCGTAGTGTCCGGAGTTCCGAGGGTCGAATGAGACACTGTATGTAAAGTGCTCGTTCGTTATCTGGTACACAGCAGGCACTCTGTCATTGGAAGCTGTTATTGTCATTATCTTATTTGTAATTGACAAGACAGAGATATTACTGTTAATAACATTAATAGTTGGTTCAGAGGGTATGAAAGTATTTATGATGGCCTTTACTTACAATTTGGAAAGAGACGGTAAGTCTAGTACAAGGTGTTTACAGTGCCAGAGTATGAGGAAATGCTGTGAATTCTAACGTAGGAATGGCATTATATTGGCAAAACCAGTCCCTAAAGTCAGGGACAGGGAAAACAGTTGGCTGAAGATTTTCTATTCTGTGGTGACTTTTATCTTTCGTTAATTCTTTAACAAGATATGATGGCCTCTGATATCAGCAGGTCCGTGACAAACGCCATGATGTTAAGGATCTCAAACTTCCTCTCTGTTTTTGTGTCTTTTTCCACAGACCTGTTGTGGCACTGGATTGTGAGGGTGGAGGTAGGACCCTGGAAATGCCTTTACTGGAGCCCGGGGCAAGGATTCCCCAGGGTCCTTGAGCCTCCTTTGTGAGGAAGTGCTCCCAGGATTGCTTACAGAACATTGCAGAGGAAGAAAAATCTCAGAAATCACCCAATCCAGTAACTTTGTTTTACACACAGGGAACTGAGGTCAAAAGGGAATACATGAACTTCTCAAGGTCACACAGCTAATTGGTGGTAAAATCAGGCCTAGAATCAAAGGTTCTTACAAAACAGCAAAATGTGGAAGAAAGAACGCAGTTGGAGTCAGGCGGCTTTAGATCGAATCCTGGTTTTGCTGCTTTACAGGTCCTTAGAGGTTATTGAATCGCTCTGAACTTCATTTTCATCTGTAAGACCGTAATTAAATACCTAGTTGTAATAGTTTCCTAAGGCTACCATAACAAATTACCACCAACTTGCTGGCTTAAAACAGCAGAATTGTGTTCTTTCACAGCTCTGAGGCTAGAAGTCTGCAACCTGGGCGTCAGCAGGGCCAGGCTCCCGCTGAAGGCTCCAGGGAAGGATCTTTCCCTGCCTCTTAGCTTCTGGTGGTTGCCTGCAGTCCTTGCGGTTCCTCAGTTCATAGCTGCCCAGCTCCAGTCTCTGCCTGTGTGCTCACATGGTCTCCTTCCCTGTGTGTGTCTGTTGTCTTCACACGGCCCTTTTGTAAGGACATCAGTCATGAGATTTAGGGTCCGCTGTAATCCAGTATGGCCTCATCTTCATTAATGACATCTGCAGAGGTCACATTCTGAGGTTCTGGGTGGACATGAACATTTAGGGGGATACTATTTTATGCAATATATTAGTGTACAGGACAAGAAAAATCTTTACAGTCAAAAGGGAGATAACACAACACAACAACAATTTGTAAAATCTGTTGGTTTACTTTACATTCTATTCCTGTTTCTGGTGAAGACGTAATTTCCTTCCCTTCGATTAGTAAGAGAAAATGACAGCTATCACTGTGATATGTAGCTTTAAAGATTATTCTGTATTACTTAGGCCTGTGAGTGCAAGTTTAATAAAGGTGCTATAGCCTAAAGATAGATTTATCTTTCTTTTTTTTTTTTTTTTTTTTTGATACAGAGTCTCACTCAGCTGCCCGGGCTAGAGTTAGTGCCGTGGCGTCAGCCTAGCTCACAGCAACCTCAAACTCCTGGGCTCAAGCAATTCTACTGCCTCAGCCTCCCAAGTAGCTGAGACTACAGGCATGAGCCACCATGCCCGGCTAATTTTTTCTATATATTCTTAGTTGGCCAATTAATTTCTTTCTATTTATAGTAGAGATGGGGTCTTGCTCTTGCTCAGGTTGGTTTCGAACTCCTGACCTTGAGCAATCCGCCCACCTCAGCCTCCCAGAGTGCTAGGATAACAGGCGTGAGCCACCGCGCCCGGCCAGATTTATCTTTCTAATACTGGTAAAGTACTAACAGCTAAATTAGTACTAGTACTAATTTACTAGTACTAATACTTAGTACTAGTACTAAATTTCATAGCTCATCATCTCACTTTTATTTCTTCATGTATTCATTAATTAATTTACTTATTTATTTGGCAAATATTTATTGATTCTTATGATAGCTTTAGACTATATTTCTTGTGAAATGGGATGTCCCGTGCACTAATTTTCTGGATTTCTGTTCATTGAGTTCACCATTAAGATAATTTTAAAGTATTTCAAAAATAAGAAAAAAATACATCATTAAATTTAGATTTTATTATATTCTTAAAGAAGTGGTTCTTAACATTAAATGTGCACAAAGATCACCTGAGAAGTTTTCTAAAAATGCAGCTTTCTAGGCCCTAACCTCAGAGGCTTGGGTATGGTCAGGAGATATTTGTTTGAAAGAAGGAAAAAGAAGATTCTGATGCAGGTGGGCTACTTTTCACACTTCGGACAAAACGATAGTCACATGAAGACATATGTACTAAAAAATATTTTCATTAAATACCTGGGGTTAAACATTAACGTATCACATAACATAACCAATGAAATGAAAAAAGTATTAAGAAATATTTGGTATTACTTCCCAAAACATGGTTTCACTTTTCCTTTTTTGGAAGTCTGTAAGGGAATCTCATCTCCATGCTATAGATGATGTCAACTCTTCTATTCCTAGCACATTTTTGACACGTAATCCTTTTATTTCACAATATTCATGCTGAGGCAATGTTCTTTTTGTTTTACAAGATGATAATTATCTGTTAATTATATCCCATGTTAAAGGAAAATTAATAAGGAATGCATTCAGCTACAACTGTAGCATTTCCAATACTATTATCATATGTGGGTGTTTCTCAAACACTCCAATATTAGAATGTAGATTCTGATAGAATGTAGATCCACTGTAAAAACCACTTGTAATTGTGTTCCAAAGATTGCATTATAAAATTCATTTATTCAATACCAATATATACATACACAATGTTGTCTGTGCTGTGAGGAGTTAATAAATGCTTTTCTCTGTTAATGAATAACTTTTTTCAGTATGCTAGGCCTTCCCATTTCTCTTTCTTGAGAAAGTAAATGGGTGATTTGTTTTAAAATTCTTATAAGAGAATGATGTCCAAGTCAGCTAAATCTGGCCTTTCTTTATGGTTGCCAAAATCTGCCAAATTATCTAACATAATAAAACGAGGGTAACTTTTAAACTCATGAAAAGATTTGTTTTTATTTTCTTGAATATTAGTTCTCAGACGTAATAGCTATAATCTTTTCACTTGTATGAGTGTTGAACTTCTTTTAGAGTCTTACAGTCTATAGGAAACTTAGGCATACTTTGGCTCAACAATAATTGTTCATCCAAGGAATGAATGAGGAGTTGGGCAGATTCTGCACACTTAGAAGGTACCTGCCATGTTCTGCAGGCCAAGCAATGCAACAATTTGTGTAACAATCCTTAGGTTTTGTGGCAAGAATTGTGAAGGGAACTTTAGAAGTAAATGTTAAGTCTAGAGGCATTATGCAGCGCAGATGCAATCAGCTGCCAACCTATGGGAGGGTGTGGTAGAAAGACTGGGATCTCACACTTACGTGGGAAGAGTTGTGTGCCTGCACCTCAACCCGAGAGTTTAGGAGGAATAGAGGATGGCTACCCAAACAGTATGGATTTACCTTAAACGAGTATTAGTTTTTAATTGCTGCTATAACAATTACCACAAACTTAGTGGCTTATAGCAACACAAATTTACAGTCTTACACTTCCGTAAGTAAGAAGTCTGATGCAGGTCTCACTGGGCTAAAAATCGAAGTGTCAGCAGGGTTGTATTCCTTTCTGGAAGCTCTATAGTAGAATCCTATTCCTTGTTTTTTTCAACTTTTAAAGGCTGGCCACATTCCTTGGCTCATGGCTCCCTTTCCCCGTCTTCAAAGCTAGCAGTGGCCTGCTGAGTTTTTTTCATATCACATCAATTTTATCTCTTCTTCTGCCTCCCTCTTCTACTCTTAAAAACCCTTGTGATTATGTTTGACTCACTCAGATTAGGGAGGACACTCTTTCTATTTGAAAGTCGGTTTATTGGTAATATTAATTTCATCTTAGTCTCCTTTTTCAATGTAACCCAACAATTCATAGGTTCTGTGGAATAGAACATAGATATGGATTTTTTTGGTTGGGGGGTCTTTATTCTGCATACCACAACTTCCTAAAGAGTAAGGTGACTGGGGAAAAGGGGCATGTTCCAGCAAGTAGGGCTCAGTCATCCAAGACTGGATGTTTGACTTAGAAGGAAAATTTCCTTCTACAGTTGCTGGCAGAGCGGAAGGGGTGGAAGGGCTGTTGGCTGGCTGCAGATGGGGAGAGGAGAGGTTGCATCATACCTGGAAAGGCTAAAGATCCTTGTTGGCAGAGGACTCTTCACTGTCTAAGCACTGACTTAATTGAGTTGTCTCTAATGTTTGTAGAGAAGGAAGGTACTGAGGGTTTTTCCCTTGGTAGGGGAAAAGCCAAGCCGTTTACCAGGTCAGGCATGGAAAGATGGACAGGGAGAAACACTTGTGTCCCAGTTAAACAAGTTGGAAATATGAGCTAAATATGCCTTTGATTGAAACTGAGAACCCCTTTCTTTCCTTTTCCGTGCCTCCCTCCCTCCCTGCCTCCCTCCTTTCCTTCCTGGCACTTCCTTCCTTCTTTCATATTTGTGCAGTTGATGTGTTTTGGGAAGCTATGATTTCATAAGCACTACTCTTCTCTAAACAGGTTGTGTGTCCACAGCGTCAAAGCTGGGCTCATTCTAACAGAAACAGACATTAACAATAATAGCAAAACTACATCCACATTCACATATTTAAACTTTTCTTATATTCTTCCAGTAAGAGTTAAAGTAGTAAGTAAAAAGAGCATGATGAGGATTGGAGGATACGTTACAGAATCTACTTACAAAATTATGTTGTGGACTGTCCGAGGCTTTTGTTTTTTAAGCTAAGCCAAGTGGAAGTGGTTGATTGAGAGTTAAGAGGAGAATCGTGTGACCTTCTGAGTGAAGAGAAACCCACAAGTCATTTGTCACGAGTTGCTATTATCACGCAAAATGCTGCCTGTATATCATTAAAGGACTCTTTATTTTTTTACCCAGAGCAGACTAAATCCATCTTAGGTCGGTTTATAGACTTACATAATTCCTGTGGTTTGGGTGTCTGTATGGATGGAATGATCACACAGTGGTGGCCTTGCCTGACACGAGTTATCAGTTGTTGGAAAGAGTACTTTCAACAAAGGCATCATGGGCCCCCAGAGGAAAGAGGAAGCCACAAAGAACATCAGAACGTGAAAATGAAGGTCACAGCTGCTACCCTGGGTACAGAGAGTACACGCCTTCATGACGCTGAGAACATGAGAAGGATGCAGCAAGAATATACACCAGGAGACACAACATCTTGAATACAAGGGTAGAAATGTATGTGTCTTAGATTCTCTTTTTCTCCCAATAGAGTTAGCTCTTTTAAGCAATTATATTTAGGGGATGGTGTGGGAGAGGGTGTGTGTATAAACAGGCTAACTGTGGAGATCTACTACATAGATTTTCAATTTTTACAATAGTTTCTGAAAGCTCTTTTTATTAAAACAAAGTAAATACAAAACATTAATATGCAAAGCATCAAATCTTTAGCAACTGTCTCATCAAAATGAGTTTATTTCAGCATAAAGTGGAATGGCAAAATTTAAAGGAAAGGTGGGTGACCACTTGATCAAAACAAATAATAAACAGCCTTTCAATAACAAGCATGTCTTAACATTTTTTTAGTCATTTCTGTGCTTCCAATTTTCCTGGCTCTAGTTGTCTTAAGTGTGTTCTGTGAGGAACTTTACCAAAAGGCACTTTGGTTTAGAAAGGGGAGAAATTTGTCTTAAATATTGGCACTCTGTCCTTTCCTCACAAAGCCCCACTTTCACTATTTGAATACTTCCTGCTTACTGCTTTCAAAACATCAGGCCACCTTTGCGGATATGCCCTCCTACTCTGTCTTCATGGTTTCTTCTCTTCTTTGTTGGGCTGACTCTTCCCCTCCTCTGGGGCCTCCTTGGCTTCCCAGAGGGCCCCCACGCCCACCTCCACCCCACCGTCAACACATCTAAGCTTCTGTTTGCAGGCTATGGCTCATGTCCTCATGCAAGAAACCAGAAATAGAAGGCAGATTGTTGTTTGTATCCATGGCAATCCAAAGCATTAATTTATCTGATAGTGCTAATTATTATTTTTTTTTTTGTAAATTCTACCTGCTTTAGGCTCATTTAATCAAAATTGAAAAAAGAGGTTGGCAAACTATGCCTGAGTGTTATATCCAACCCACTGCCTATTGTACAGCCTGTGAGTTAAGGAGAAATTTTACATTTTCAAATGACTGAAAATAATCAAAAGAAGACTAATATTTCAAGACACATGAAAGTTTATGAAATTCAAATTTCCATGTCCATGAATAAAGTTTTATTGGGACTCAGTTACTCTCATTTCTTTATTTAAAGCTGCTTTTGCACTATATTGGCAGAGTTGGCCTGCGAAGTTCAAACATTCACTATCTGGCCCTTTACAGAGAAAGCTAGCCACCTTTTATTTAAACCAATTTTTAAGTTTACATATTAATTAGCCAATGTTTCACTAAAAAGAAAGATTTTCCAGGGTGCAAATGATTTTTTTATCATTATTATAACTTCAGTGGTTAACCCAGTGACTGACATGTAGCAGCTATTCAATAGATATTTGTTGCAAAGTTTTGCAATGATCCAGCTTACATACAAATTTTCGAAGAATATCTGTTACACAACATCTGTTTTGGGAAGCTTTGCCAACGGGCAAGAGAGTCATATCTTTTCTCCTTAGTTTTCCTCTTCCCGGTTACATATATCATGGAACATATACACTTAGTCAGATTATAATCTACTTTTTAACTGATCACTGAAATTTGGAATGTATCAAATTTTTCATATTTGGAGATTTTGTTTTTAAAATTATATACTTTTCTCAGAGGCTATGTACTGACTATGTATTACTGCACGCAAACTACCCCCCTAACCTGGTGATTTAAAATAACAACCATTTTATTATATGGCATACTTTTGTTGGTTAGGAATTTAGGCAGGGCTTAGCTGGATGATTCTTCTTCTCCATATGGTATCCATTGGAGCTACTTAGTGGTTTTCAGCTGGTATTAAGGTTGCTCTGGTGAGTTACATGCCTTCTGCCTTGGTGGGGCTGGCTGGAAGGTGGGACTCAGCTGGGTCCCTCTCCTCTCCATGTAGGCGCATGGCCTCCCCATATGCTTTCTGCAGCCAGGAAGCCAGACTTCAAACATGGTGGTTCAGATCTCCCAGAGACTAAGGTGAAAACTGCCAGTTCTCATAGAATTAAGGCCCAGAGCTGGCATAGTGTCATTTCTGCTACACTGTATTCATCAAAGCAATTACCAGCCAGCTCAGACTTAAGGGAAAGGGAAGTAGACTCCACCTCTCAAAAGGAAGAGTGCCAAAGAATTTCTCGCCATCTTCATAGGTTACTTCTATAGGTTACTTAGGTTTGATTTTGAACTTCATTTTTTCCATCTGAGAAGCAGAGTCTACTCCTGTTCTCCTAACACATTATCTTTCTTAAGCTGTCTTTTATGTTTTCATCTCTGGGATATGAAACTGTCAGGTGTCTAAGCAAGGAGAGGACCAATTCAGGTTGGGCAGAGTTATAAGGGAATAGCCAAAGTACACAGGGACCTTTTTCAGAAAGTGATTCTTCCCCAGACAGTCCACCCTGCCCCCTAAGATACTTAAAAGAGGAGCAGGGAGGTCTGTGGGCCCACTCTGAATCCCAGCTGTCTGGGAGGGAAGTCCTAATCTATATTCCCATATACTATACCTAATGACATCTTACAAAATATAATATGCAAAATACACTAATTTCTGTTTTTATTCATTGGAGAGAAAAATCAGCCCTGTCCTTCACTGTATAAAAATATGTGGCTAAAGGATACACAAGCCAGGATAATGTCAGCTCAGGGCCTGGTTTTTCTCTTCTCTGCCATCTTCCATTCTTGCTAGGGTGCTGTTCTTTTTTTCTATTAAAAAAATAAGGTCTACTTCGCTAAAGATACCTTCGTTTAGGCTAATTCATTGACCTGAAGATTAGCAACCAGAGGTGTATCCAAAAGTATCCCTTCTGCCTATGACTTTATAAGGAGGTGAATGATCTCAGTATTTTATTTAGTAGAAATAATTTTGGAGGATTTTCTTGGTTTGTATTGCAGAGTTTTTGAGAGAAAATCCAGTTGCTTATAACACAAAACAAGAACACATACGATAAACAAGCAAGATATAAATACTATTTAAATACATCAAAATTGTGTGGCTATGGAAGGCATTCCAAACACTGTCATTGTAGTTCTTCATCAACCAGGACAATCCTTTTGCTATGTTTTGATGACCAATGAGATCAGCAATGTATAGCCATTGTGAGTTCATCAGCTGCAGAGGAATTCCAGAACCTTTTGCTGCCCTTGGTCTGGTTTTATAACTGTATTTCCTTTTCTTGCAGCTCTAGGCCACAGCTTGCCAAGCAGATACTTTTTCTCTGTGCCATGTGGAATATTTGTTTTCTTCTTCCACGGCTGATGGTTGGCAGCGTCCTTGCACATTTCCCCTAGTGGTCAGAGCTGTTACAAACTGAAGCTGCTGTGGCTAACATTGAGATGCCTAAGCATATTGGTACCGTTAGAAATAGACCCCAGCACTTCCTTGCTCTTTAAAAAGTCACATAGGGTTGTGGGGCTTGCTTGTAAATTTTCTGCAGGCAATCAGAAACCCTGGAAGTTTTCACACAGAGAAAGTGAAGAGTCTGTCTTAGTGATAAAAGTAGGATTGTTCATGTTTCTTCCTTTCCTTTTCTCTCTGGTGCAGAGAGTCATCAGAGACAGGACTTTTCATGGTGAAGCAGTTACTCAAAATTGAGGCCAGCATTGCAAAACTGGTTTGCAGTTCCTGTCCTTGTTGGTGATATTGTTGTGAGAGCGTGGAGCTGAGTCCGTACTTTTTGTGGCTTGTCTGAGCTCAACTTTGTGTCAAGTCCTTTCAGTGGCTGAAAGTCAACCTTGCTCCCTTAGTATCAGATAGCATAAACAGAGATAATGCAAACATTTGAAAAATGCTTTATAATATAGTGGAGAGCTAAACCATTAGTAACTCTTCTTCAGAGATCTGAAAAATACCTGCGGTAAGGTCTTGCTGGGAGGGGAGCTCTCTATGAAGCACTTTTTTGCCTTTTCTTTCTTTCTTTTTTTTTTTTTTTAATTTGTAACGAGAAGTCTTTTAAATTTTTATTAAAATTGATATAACCTTAATCTCATAAATAACTTGCTGTTTTCTGGCTCATGTTTTTTCTTATTTTTTTTATTTCAGCATATTATGGGGGTACAAATGTTAAGGTTACGTACATCGCCCTTGCCCCCTCTCCCCCCTTGCCTTTTCTTTCTTTATAGCAGAATTAAGAGTTATAGGGTACCTTCTTGACATTTGTTTTCCATAGTCCTTAAGCTCCCCTTTTCTTAAAAAATATTATAGTTCCTGCAGTTGGTGTGTTCTCTTCACTAACTCACTGCTGAATTATTCGTAATCACTACCATTGTCCTTCAGTTAGGAGATTTTGGAAATCCCCCTGACATCCTTTCTTGCTAAATTTGTCTCTGGTTGCCCGCCTACAATATGTTTTTCCTAATCTGGCCAGCCATCTCTGACTTATTTTAGCACATGCAGCATTTCCGAGTTTGACATAGTTGCATACTGCACAATTTGAAAACAAGCTTTCCGCTAGAACAGTGGCCACAAATTGCCTCAAGTAAGAACGATTAAAGTTCTTTGCATATGGGAAGAGGGCCCTAAAGAGCTATCATTTCTTCCCTGGGGTGTAAGTGGTTTGAGGACTAATAACTAGGAGATTTATCCAAACTTCTCCTGGTTCTTCAAGAGTCATCGACAATGTAGTTTTAAGATCTCAGCTCTCTAAAAAGCCAAATATTGCTTGATTCTCTTGAAATCTCAAATAAAGAAGAAATGTGGCTCATTTTGTCCCAATTCTCTTTTGGCTACTTGTGTTACCCCGTTATCCCAACCCATCGCCTTGGTACTAAGTTGGGCTCCAGTCCTTCAGAGCTTTGCTGTCTGCTGGTGGCATGAAAGTTCCAATAGGGCCTAAGCAGATAGATGTGGCAAGGGTGTTTGTAGTGACGCCTGAAGACTCAATGGACAAGGTTCAAAGGGTGACCTTCGTACCAGTACAATTTCCTGTCATATTTTAGGACAGCGTCTCCTCGAATCACAGGTAGGTAACTTTGACAGAGTCTTAACTCAGAGCTGTTCAGAAAGATGAAATATATATATATATACTTTTTAATTTACTTATGAAAATGCCTCTCCTTGGTCTGACCAGTTGTCCACATGTGATAGTTTATGATAAGATGCAGGAAATAACTTATGATAAACCTGACCTAAGAATGTAAACATATTCCAGATTGCTAACGTCCAGCCTACCTGCTTCTTTTTGGGTCTAAGGTCAGTCACAGCTTTCTGGCCTTTAGAACTTGGTGTCCAGTGCTGGAGAAGGACAAATTTTATTTAAATGGCCAGAATGGTTACTGTTCAAGTCCAGGTATTAAGAATTAAATACTTTTCCTTGCCATCATGCTATGCTTAACTTTCAGAGTTCCATGTTATTAAAAAAAAATAATTTATGCTTTATTCTCTACCAACTTCCAAAACAATTTTGAAGCAGAATACAATGTCTCATGTTGACTCCACTGTCCTGAGATCCTCCTTGCAAAGAAAGGGTTGATTTTGTCCCAGAAAATTTCTTTTTCTAACAATACTTTACATAAACAATACTGCATATGTGTCAAACCTTACCAATTTTATCTAGGTAAAAAAAAATCAGGTTTCCTCACTTTATACTGCCTTGTTAACTATATGTATACGTACATGTGTTTCCCGGCATTCAAAAATGTGAACTTTTCTGTTTTGCTTTCTCTCTAACACCACAGGGCCATTTAGATCATCAATAGTCTCCGTGACAGCTCCCAGCCCTCTCCTTCTTTTCAGCTCTTTGCCTCTGAACACATGGAATGGATATCAGTGTTTAGTGTCTTGTGTCAATATCTTTATGTGTGGTATATGTTTTGTAGTTAGGAATAATTCATTAATTTTTGTTGGCTGCTTTCAAACTGAAAGGACCTGAAAGGAGCAAATGGCTTGCTTCTGATTGAAAGACACTCTGATGGCTTCAGACATGCTGAGTGAGTTACTCCCATGTACCACCAGGAGCAGTTCTCCTCAGAGGCCACCCACTCAAGGATCTCTGAAGTATTGAGTTCTTACTGTTAGGTCTGCTTCAATCTTCCCTGGTCCCCAGTTCCCAATATCAGGAATGACCACTCGTACTGAGTTGAGGTGATGACAGAGTGATCTGATCACAAATACAAGGCAATCCCCCCCACACAGTGTTTATTGCAAAGCGAAAGTACATCTCAGAGGGAGAGATGGGTCATTCTCTGTGAGTGGAGAAGATCCTGGAGTCTTAGCACAACTGTCTTTTTTGTGCTCTCTAGTTTGTCCTGCCTCTGTACTGGATGGGATTGGTTGCCATTTCCCGCCTTTGGGTGATTGACAGTTTGGGGTTATGTAACAGCTTACATAACAGGTTGAGGTTATATAACAGTTTCCTTTCTACACATGCATCTTCCCAGAATCCCTCATGAAAAATCTATGGGGAGGTCAAAAACCATAATGCTAATTAGATGGTAATGAGTCCCAGATAAGTTAAAGTCACTAGGAACTCCTCCCTGGGCATCCTCCATCCTAGAAAAAGTCTCTGGTCACAAATATTTGATATTGTGGTTTCCTTTCTACATTGTGATTGGTTCCTGCTCTTCACCTTTAGTCACTTCCTCCACCTGCCTGGCCACTTGTTTGCTCTCCACCCAGAGCTAACATTACTGTTAACTATTCCTTGGTGTAGTGAAAGACTTGGTTTACAAATCCAAGCTAAGATGTTCACTTCGGGAATTTTGTGCATGCTTACATGGGCAAACTTCTGTTTTCTTTGTACAGTCTACCAAGTGGCAGCTCAAACCCTTTGCTTTGTATAGGTCCTAGTTTTGGGCATTTACAGTACCTTGTCAACTTAGCAATATATTCTCCTCTCTTAAAATTGTTTCTTCTTTGCCTATAAAACTCCCAGCTGCCCTAATGCAATTCACACCTGTCTTAGTCCGGTAGACATGAAAAACCACTGCTTACCTTTAAATACTGGAAGAGCAAAAGACCCTCCTCCTTTTATTTAGTTAAAACCTCCCCTTCATTTCTTTTAACTTATTGCCCATTAAATCCTATTTCTTAATCCTTTCTTCACTGCTCATTTTAAAGATCTCCACATATTCCTTAAAGGAGAGATGTAGACTGAATTTAAACCCCTAATGTCTTACCAAAGCAGTGACAAAATTACAAATGTGAGTTACTTTTCTCTGGCCCTGTTGTTCCCTGAGCAGTAGAAGTGTTATCCTCTGTCTAATACTGCCTTGACCCTCAACCATAGAACAGAAAATCACCTTTGAGATTCATCAGTTGCCAAAAGGTTACAGAATTCGACTTTAGGTTCAGGGTCTTTGCCATCTCTAAAGAAGTATACTGATTAAAGACATTTCATATTAGAGGTCTACTAAAACTGTCAGTTTCCTAAACCTAAATTCATCTCTTCAGGTCTGTAATTCAGTTGCTCTAACAAACACAAACACAAAAACAAAAACAAGAAACAACTCCCCTACCTCATTACAAATAGACATACTAGTGGAATCTGGTCTGGTCTCTGTACAGGTAGCACTATGTTTGCAAGCCATTATCTCTTACCATTTTTCAAGACTAATATGATGAATTTTATTTTCAATAATAGAGAACTACAGATATATGTCCACATATATTTTCATGTATAATATATGTTATATTTCTGTGTTTGTATATATATTTTCCGCAGCATAATTTTAAAAAAGATTCTTCCCATGAAATAGTTATCATCCTCATTAAATACTTGTGAAATAGCTACCATATGCATTGGAATTGATGGGCACTTAGGCATGATGGAGAATGCAAAGAATTATACGAAGATGATGTATGCATTCAGGGTTCTTGGATTTGGTTTGTGCAGACAGACGCATTATTCACAAAGATGTGAATAACTATCCAGACAGGGCACGGTGAGGATCAAGTGTTCCAAAGAGATGAGTTCATGGCTGTGGACATGGCCAATTTTCTGTAGGGGTCTTAACTTCTCTGAGATGAAGTGATCAAAGGGTGGGGCAGGGTGGTGGCGGAAGAAAATCCTGAAGCACAGGAGTCTGAGGCAGGTGAATGGATGGGAGACAACTGGCTGACATGTTCTTCTGTTTTCAGAGAAGCAAGGAGAAGATGGATGACCCAGACGAAAGACAAGTAGCTTAGCAGGAGGAGCTCTGTCCTTGGCCTTGAGTTGTGTGACCTCAGGCAAGTCACTTAATGTCTTTGAATCTTAGTTGCTATCTTTGTAAAATGAAGGTTGGTTGACTCTTTGAAATAGGGACAAGTTCTGAGATGAAAGGTTAGCAGAAAAAGTCTAAGCAATTAGTTTTTGAGATAGAAACTATATAAAATGTTTCTTGCTCAGTAATAAAATTATCAGAAAGTCACCATTCTAAGGTACCATCAGTTTATCATCATGATTGGAGGATAGCCTTAGTAAAAGGCTGTAACATGTGCTAAGAAACATGGTGGAAGGAGTGGGTAAAACTCGGTAAGATGAATAAAGACAGGCCTTAGGTAGTTGGGGAACTGATTAAGAGCTTAATCAAAAAAGTGATAGAACCTAAAGTTTAAATGTATGATTACATTATATTCTGAATGTTTTTATTACGATACAGTGAGTATCACAGCCTGTGGCTTTCAAGCTAAGTAGTATCATGAGTTTTAAGGTACACAAGGGATTTGAGTTTGTTAGATTTCAGTAATGACAGCCATGAGAGCACCATTAACCATCCTGCTTTTCCCACTGGAGAGCTAGGATCCAATATGAAATGGACAGCGGTGCGTCTGGCTTAAAGGAAATGAACAGCAGTGGCCACAGCAGAAGTGGGATGAGGCAGCACACACCTGTAATAGCTTGCAGGCTTACAGGGAATGAGGAGTCATCTGAAAATGTGCCTGGGAGGAAATGCGTGTGAGAAGAGCCTCAGAGGAGAGAAACATATGAATCATGGCCATATATCAACTCAGTGGGAACCTAGAAAACATGATGTGCAAAACTCCAGGAGTTCAGTTCTGCTTTTTAGCACTATAAGGTGATTATAGTTAGCAATAATGTATTGTACATTTCAAAATAACTAGGAGAGAAGATTTGAAATGTTCCCAACACAAAGAAATGATAAGTGTTTGAGGTGATAGATAGATTACCCTGATTTGATCATTACACATGGAGGTGGTACAGAAGAGGTTATGAAGAAAATTGCCTCTATGTTCTTTAATTATTATTATGACTTTTTCTTACAATGGGTGCATATTATTTTTAAAATTGAAAATAAAAATAAATGCAATATGTTTGGAAGGGAACATTGAAAGCATTCTTCAGCACTTTAATTTTTCTTAAACTCCACTATCAGTATTGGCAGCAAGGGAACTCACCTATGCCAGTGTAAAACTGTGCTGTAACCAAATGTAAGTACAAAGGTAATCTAAAAAGTAATTCATTAGAGAGACTATTTGTTGACACCATTGTTTTATATACAATGGCTTGCTCTTTTAAGATGATGAGAAAGGTCACAAGACAGAAAATATATTTTACACGCTCATTACAGTTTTCATAAGCAAAAGAAGAAAAACCATAATTACAAGGGAAAACAGGAAATTAAAATCCACTATAAATGTACTCCAAAACTCCTGCATTTTTTTGTTTCTTTATTCAGGAAATTAAATGATATTGAATGACAAAGATTTGTAATCTCCCGAGTGTTTGACAGAAAGTATGGTGTTGACTTAGGAGAAGTCTATGGCAAAAGATGCTATTGTTAGGAGGATTGAATAGGTTTGAAAAAAAATGCAGTGAATCAACTCACTCTTGCCTATCTTTTTTGTCTCCAGTTTCTTTTTAATAGAATTCTATGAGTGTGGATGGGTTTGAGAGACTACCTACTGGCTAGTTCCAGTGAATTTGGCAATAAAGTGAGAGAGACATAGGGTTGGTGGTGAGAACCATGGATCCTGTTTGGCCATGGGAGTATGAGCAAAGCATCCTAAGCCTTAACTTGTTGTAGACTGGGAATAATTATATTGACTACAAGTCGCTCTGAGGATTAAATGAGAAAATGCACACCAAATCACTTGGTTTAGATAACACTACTCGTGTTGATTTTTATTGTTCTATTTCTATACTTTAAAACTCTTGTGTTGGGGTGAATAATAGCAAGATGGCCAAAAGATAAAAAAGAGTTTAATAATACATCATTTCTGTAAAACTATTCCTGAAAACCTTTTCTTCACACCATTCTTAAGTCCTTTATTTAAGCATTACCTTCTCCGTGAGCATTACTCATAAATCGCAAAGCCTCATCTTCCCAATGGAAATGTTAACTTTTTTTCACTAAAACTATGTCTAGATAATTAAAAAATAATTATAATTAAATATCTTAAATTTCTAATTGGTTATTGGTAAGCTATGGAAAAATCCATTATTTTGAAACTTTAGCATGTATTCTAGCTATTAATATATTGTTGAATTCCTACTAATTCTAACAGCTTTGGAGCTTATTCTTTTGTAATATGTAGATAAACAAAACATCAGCCCATCAATTCATGAATGTATTAATAAAATGTGGTATGTCTCAAGAATGGAAAAACAAACACCACATGTACTCACCATTAAATGAGAGCTAACTGATGAACACACACGTGCACAGAGGGAAGTAAATCTCAGAGGAAATCAACCCGGGAGGGAAGGGGAAGAGGGATGGACAAAATCCTACCAAATGGGTACTTATGAACGCTATTTGGGTAATGGACACACCTTTAGCTGGGACTCAAGCATTACAAAAGTGGTCCCTGTAACCTAAAACATTTCCACCCCCTTGATATTTTGAAATTAAAAAGCCAAGAATCTGTACCCATTAAGCAGTAACTCCCCATTCCCTCCTCCCCTTAGCCCCTGGTAACCTCTAATGTACTTTCTGTCTCTATGGATTTGCCTATCTGTATATGTACATAAGTGGAATCCTGGAATATGTGTCCTTTTTGTGTTGTGCTTATTTCTTTTGGCATAATGTTTTCAAGGTTCATCCATGTTGTAGCATGTATCAGAATGTCATTCCTAAAAACCTTTAACATGGTCAATGTGCCTGGCAGATATTTATGGAAAACCAAGAGGAACAAATAGGCTGACATTGACAAGGAACAGCAAATAGTGGCTATTAAACATCTTGGTTTAATAAAGGGTCCCCACATTCAACTGATAATTATTATGAAATATGCTTCATGCATTGTTTTAGATGCTATAGATGGACAATATTGAGTAAAACGGGGCTTCTGCCTTAACAACTTAGAATTTAGTGCAGATAGAAAACCTTGTAAAAAACAATCTACAATTCAAGTAGAATGCCAATAGGTAGAATCAGTCAGTTCTTTTTCCTACCGAAAGCTCTTTGGTTGTATCTTTAAAACCGTAAAAATATGGGGAACTGTTGTCCAGCCCTAAAGTTCTGAGTGATTACTCTCAACTTGGGGTTATCAGGGAAAGTTTCACAGAAAAATACTTTTGAGTTGATCTTTGAAGAATGGGTACAATTTCTCTAGGGAGAGAAGAGGGACATGGCTTTTCCAGGCTGTGGGAAGAATGGCAAATCATCAGTGTGGAAAGATAAAACTGGAAGTTCACAACCACACAATAGCACTAGGCAAATTCTCTGTGCCAGTCTGTCCTTACTCCTTTCCCCCAGCATTAACCGAAGTTGGAGATACTGGAAAAGCTGATTCTACTTATTCTTAGGTGGAATCATACTACGTACTCTTAGTGTGAATGAAACTCAACTGAAAGATTCTCCTAACTCTCAAATTCGGGGACCTCAGCTCTGCTGTAATGTGTGAAATTCCCATCCTTAGGATATGGCTTCAGGTTGAGTCGTGGAGGGTACTCTTTTAAAGATATTTATAAAATTCATGGTGGTGCTTGGATTAGCAACCAAGATGATAACTTTTACTATGAAATCAGTCATTGAAGTTGAGTTGAAAGAATATAGAGATTTCTTAGGTGTGAAAGAGAAATGGGGCAATGGGCTAAAGCAGTGGTCCTTGGCTTGGAATTCCTGAACTTGCCAGTGTTTAAGACCTTTAGCATTCATTGGTATAGTAATAATGATGATAATAATAATGGCAATATTACTGTAGCAGAAAAAGCAACAGTAAAAACAATAAGAAATTAGGATTCATTAAGTGCTTATATTGTGCCTGTGTTTTACATACATTATGAATTCATTTAATTGTCCCACACCCTCTGGGGTTGATTTTACTAGTCTCACCTTATACATGAGGGAACTGAGACTTGAAGTGGTTAAGTAATTTGTCAAAGATCATAGATCTAGTTAGTGGCATAGCTAGAATCTGAACTGTCAATGTAAACTCCAAAGCCCGCGACTTGAGGACATCAGGTCACCAAGGTGACAATCAAAACAAACATTGCTTACATCATACTTTTATGTGCATTCAGACCAGAGTACATAAGGAGATCTGTCTAAATAAAGGGTAGGTAGTGGCAGAGCCATGGCTCTGATCCCTTTCTGTGGCTTGGTTGGGGATGAGTTATGGATACCTGGGAGCAGCTTGGCTCAATGTTTTGGGATTCCTGTGGTGGATTATGATTTGCAGTGGTTTTCTCCTCCTTGTGTGTACCCTCCTCATGACTGCTGCTGAGAGCTTGCCCATCTTTGCCAGTGCATTGCTATGTTTAAACAACAGGACAGGGAAAGAGATTTGGATATGGTACTAAATAGGGCATTCCAGGAAGAGGTAAATTCCAGTCTATATTGGGATACTTTCATCAATTAAAAGCAGGTTATGAGATTGCCACCCTGGACTATTACTCTAGTTCAGTGGTTCTGAATTTTGCCCCCATCGGCAGTATCTGGAGACATTTTGATCATCACAATGGGGGTTGGAGATTCTTCTGTCATCCCATGGGTAGAGACTGCTAATAATGGTACTAAACATCCTACAATGCACAGGACAGCCTCCACAGCAATTATCTGACTCAAAATGTCAATAGTGCCAAGATTGAGAACCCATGTACTAACAAAACACTTTGGAAACAAATGTAATTTTTACAAAATTTTCTATATAGCATCAGAGGAAAATGAGTGTACTTTTATCCCCCTGTAAAGTTATTATCATTCATTCTTGCACAATGGTCACGCCAATTATACGTGAAATGGGATTTACTCACATGGAAGGTATTATTAATATTATAGTGTTTTTGTTTTTACGATGGATGGGTGCTGAATGTGTTTCCTGGAAGCAGAGGTAGGGGATTCTGGGTTCTAGATCTCTGTCATCCTGGGTTTAAGAACAGCAAAAGTATATATAAAGCCAGCTTTTCCCCCTATGTAGCATCTAGGTAAAAGAAACCCAGTTTCTTTAGAACTAATTTGATATTGACTCTTTTGCACCTTATTTGACTGTTCACAGGTATAAATAATAATGGGCAAGAGCAGGAAGAACAGCTGCACACAGTGCTAGGTTCATGTGGCCGACACGTGGGAGAAGCTTTACAGTAACATCAGAAGTCCTTGGAAAGATGCCTTTGCCGTTCATAAAATAATAGCAGAATCAGGTGATAAAGCTTTCTAGGTAGGAATAGTCTGTTGCCAGGCACCAGTCAGTGTAGAAGGAAACCCTGTCAACCATGGCCAGCAGGGTCTCTTGAGTCTAGAGGCCTTCATGCTCTTGGAACCATTCTCAGAATCATTTACTTGTTACTTCACTTTTCCCCCAGCCTGGTTGTGCAAGGCATTGCCCTAAGGACACACACTGATCAAGCCCCTACTGGGTGATGTTGGTGGTGAGGATTCAGTTGTGGAATCTGCCTTTCTTGGACATCGAACAAAGTGCTGAAACAGGAACTGCCTTACTCAGAGCCTAACTCATTAAGAGTTATCTAGACATTCCTGGATATTAATGTTAGTGCAGGGAAAAAGGGACATTTAGAGAGACCATACAAGACCATTCTGGGAGGCATCTGGCATAGATGAGCTAAATAGTACACATAAATCAAATATCTGAATGCATTTAAGAAAAAGCCTAGGAAGAATGACAATAAAATATTAAAAATGCCACACTGACTACACCTTGTCTTCAGGCCAATGATGGCCACTGGCACCACATTCACTGTTGCTGATGACACTGTATGCTAATCGTGGCCAAAGGTATTGAACTCTTAACATGTGGTAGGTAATCTTTTTTAAGCCTCACAACAATCCCTGTGATAGTTTTCTACTAACTTCCCCCTTTTACAGATGAGGAAATTGAGGTTGTCGCAATATTAACTCAGATTCTAAGATCACACAAACGGCAAGGTTGGTGCTGATTCTGACCCAGGCTGTCCAACTTCAGCTTGTGCTCCTCTGCCAATGCATGGTGGTGCCTCAGGGAGAACCGCAGAAACTTGCAAGCAGATAAATGTGAGTGTATTGGTCTGATTTTTTTTTTCTTTTTGGTGAGATTATTTAAGAAATAGTTGACTGCCATCATTTAGGAGCTGACAGCTGGGAGTTCAGGGCCCTAAAATCTAAAGAAACCTTCCAGAATCTTTCATTTGCAGATAGAGAAGGTCAGCTGCATTGCCAAACACATGCCAGTCTTTCACTTTTCCAGAGCTACACAGATAGGCAATGTTTATTTATTTGATTCTCAGAGGGCTAGAATGACCCAGAACCTTTTGTTATTCCATATTATTTGGCATTTTGCCACATCCCACTTGATCTATTGCATATTTCTATGTTGGCCCTGTCTGGGTACTGCCTGTTGGGGTAAGGAATTGGGTGAGAATAAATCTACCGTATTTCTGAGGTGCCCGAGTCCCTATGCAGGGGCTGTTCACCAGTCATGATGCCATGACATGGATGCTCCAATATGCTTTAGACCTAGGGCGACATTTATTCATTTCCTCTCATCTCCCTATTTCTCATTGGTTCTGGACAGGCACTTGCCTTTCTTTAATCATATATTTCCTGCTTAGCCATAATGAAATTACTGCTTATATTTCCTATTCAACCCTTGAAACTTAGATCTAGTCTGTTAGAACAATGTTTACATTTCCTGTTTGTTTGTTTTTTTCCTGCGTAATTATACATCTAGCTTTTGGCCAACAGTGAGGGCTTTGTGACATCTACCCCAGCTAAACATGGATGTTTTTATTTTCATTTCCTTATCTATCCATTGCTTTAAAAACAAACTTGATCTGGGCTTTCTTTTTTTAAGTTCTAGGCTGGGTAATATATAAAAAATATCATTTGTCTTTGACTTCCTGGTGCTTCAAACCCTACTTGGCAGATGCTTATTAGATATTTGTTGAATAAATAAATGAATTCAAGATGGATTAAGCGATCAGATTCTTTAGGTAAAGAACTTCGTAATCAACTGCCAGTGGGGACTGTACTGTTATTCAGTGTTTTGCACTGGCTTGGAGGTCTACCCTGATGCTGCATTCCGTATATTGTTTTATGATGTTGATTTGTATGGGCTTGTACTGTGCGGTGGAGTCTGAGTGGTAATGTTTGGCAAATAGGAGAGATCTTTCATTTGCTTTCAGTGATTCAAACATATTTCCATAACAACTGTGTTGTTTGCTTCCTTGGTTTATTTTTAGTAATATTTTTTTGAGGCTTGCTTCATCACAGACCAATCTATTACATCTTGCATATGTGATTTTTTATACAGTTTCTCTTCTAGTGTATATCGTTTGGTTATTTGCCTCTACAAGAGGAAGAGCCGACTTTATAATTACCTACATATAAGGATGTGGGCCAATTTTCAATGTATGTTTAGGAGATGCTACTAATAAGAGTAAAATTAAATCCCATGGATTTTACTATTTCTGACACTTTTAAACAATACTCAGGAAAAAAGTCAGCCAAAATAATTGACTAAATTGGTTAATAAATTTTAATCCAAATATACAATTTATAGGTACAGCCTAAGAGATCTAAAATTAACATACTAAGGTTGAAAAAAATGCTGCATCAGTGACTTCATGGGCTTATCTCTCCTTGATTAGAATCTTCTATATGATTATATGAAGGAACTTAGTGTTCTTTCAGGGTATAAGCAAGATTTATTTGTCTAATATTTACTCATATGCAAATCATTAATTATGAGCTGTAACTCTGGGCATGTTCTGTCAGAGAGGCACCCCGGGCCTCTTCCAGACATGATCTCAATTATCTCCTACTTCGCTATTCTAACCTTTACAGGGTGAAAAGTTTGAGTTTTTTTTAATTTTCTGAATCTTAGGGATTTGATATAAATGTTTTTTACTAAATTTTTCTTTATTTTAATTTCAAAATTTCAAGAGGGTACAAGTGTTTTTGGTTACATGGATCACTTTTGTAATGCTTGAGTCACAGCCATGGATGTACCCGTCATCCACATAGTGTTCATTGTACCCATTAAGGTAGGTTTTGCCCCTCCCCTCTGCCCTTCTCCCATGCTTGATTTCCGCTGAGTTCTACTTCCCTCTGTTCACCAATGTGTACTCATCAGTTAGTTCCAATTTAATGTAGAGTATATGTGGTGTTTGATTTCTAATCCTGAGGTACTTCACTTAGGAGAATGGTCTCCAGTTCCATCCAAATTGTTGCAAAAGGCATTAATTCATCCTTTACAGTAACAGTTTCCATGCTAAAGAGTGGAAAGAATGTTGGACTGGGAATCTACAAACCTGGATTTCAGGTTCTACTCTATACTAACAAGCTATGTGAATTTTAGAAAACCTCTTTACCTCAGGCCTTCATTTCCTTACCTGTTAAGGTAATATAAAGCTTCAACTAAGTGACCTCTCATGATGCTTCTAGTACAGACATGCTGTGAGTTTAATGTGTTTTATTTATATCTCTGAATTTGAAAGATATTATCTTCTTGAGCAGTAGAAAATTGAGCTACTCTTTACATAGCAAAAGTGAACCTGGGGCTGCCCGTTGCCTTTAATCCAATTAGGAAATCCTGAACACCGGCTGCTGGGAGCATAAAAGATGAAGTTGCTAATGACGATGTGATGTGATGACTATAGCAGCTGTGAATGCCAGATGACATGCAATGTTCAGCTATTCCCTTATTTGTTCTCACCACGACTCTCTGAGGCAGATTTTACATGTGAGAAAAGTGAGGTCTAGAGAGTTTAATAACTTGCCAAAGATCATAAATCCGGTAGTTGTTCAAATCAGAATTCAAATCTGGGTTTTGTCTGAGTTTAACAACAGCCAGCCTTGATCTCTCAAGGTCCACTGCTCTATCTGCAAATCTCTGTCCTCCATTTAACAAAATTTATTGTAGACCTACCCATGTACCAGGCATTGCTCTGGAATAGATGCTTGGGGTAGATCAGAGAACAAATAAAAAGCCTTCCCTGTTAGAGCTCACATTCTGGTAAGTGGTATAGTATCAGTAGATATAATAAACAAATGAGTTATATGATATTTTAGCAGGTGATAAATCCTATAGAAAAATAAAATCAAAGCTGGGTGAAGGGAGTTGGGAATGTGTGTGGATGGAGCAGGGTAGGTTGCAATTTTGAATTGAGTGGTCCGGTGGGCACCAGCAGGATGGTAAGTTTTGATAAAGGGCTTAGAGGAGGTGAGAGAATTAGTCACATGGGTATCTGGAGGATGAGCATTCAGGGCAGAGACAACAGCAGGGCCCTATGTGGGGAGTATGCCTGGTTTTAGCAATTCAGTCATTTATGACAGAGAAAAAGTCACAATGCAGAGAACCTTGAGAACGTATTTAGACGCTACCATTTCTCCTTACGGGTGTGTTTGTTTTAGAAGCAGGTTGACTTTTTTCTTTCTTCTTGTCAGTATGTTCCATCCTGCATACCCAGTAGTCTACTTGAGAAGTTTCCTGTTTCCCACAAGAGGCTTTTCAGTCTTCATTTTACTTTGCTCTAGTGCAGCAATCCTCAAACTTTCTCATCTCTGGACACTTTTGTGTTCTTATCGGATAGACATTACTGCCACAGGCATTGGGTCAGTGTACGGCCTAGACAAAGAGTTCTCCTATTCACCCCTTCCCACTACGGTCCTCACAGAGCTAGAAGTGAAGGGCTCAGTCAATGTTCTATACCTTAGGATGGTGCTTCTTCAACTTTGATGTGCCTCCACATCACCTGGGGATATTGTTAAGATGCAGATTCCTGTTTAGTAGATCTGGAGTAGGGCCTGGGATTCTGCATTTCTTACAGGCTCCCAGGTGGTGCTATTGCTGTTGGCCCATAGACTACACTTTGGCACATGAGGATCTGGGGTGAAATTGAGTACTCTGAAGGTGGTTTTAGTCTGTACTTCTAACTAGTGCTGCACTACTTAGTACAACCAAGCTTGCTAAACTATGCATCATCAGATGATCAGGGACATATACGTCATTGAATAAAAAGTGGCAATGCCACCGTCAGAGCAATCCAATGGGTCTTATCAACCACATGTTGCAATGCTCAGTGTCTTTGCCTAACTTTCTGCCTAAAACCTCCAGTGGCTCCTAATTAACTGAAAACTTAATTTGGACTCCTTACTCTGGCTCACAAAACCCTCAGTAGCCTGGCCTCTGTGGACTTGATGGGCTTCGCTATAGTCATCTCCCCTCACTCACCCTAGTGCAGCCACAGAGACATCATCTGAGTTCCAGAAGGTGCTTGAATTCTCAGTTTAATTGGTGATGCCTTTCGAATAGGTCTTCTAATCATTTGCTCAGCATGCAGCAAAAATACTTTTAAAAAAACCTTCAGACATAATTTTGGAAAGAATTTATTTAATAAATGCAATAAAATTATAAGAAAAAAGAAATAATTCTGGATTTTAAAAAACACCTATTAAGTCAGCAAATTTTTATTATATGCCTGCTAAGTGACAGACATTGTTTTAAACATTTGAAAAATGTCAATAAACAAAACAAGGATTTCTACCATTATAGAACTAAGATTCCAGCATGAGGGATAGATAGTAAACAATAAACAGGATAAGGAAATTAGGTAGTACTGTTAAAATATGCTAAGTGCTATGGGGAAAAAAGTAGAACAGAGAGAAAGGGATTGAGAAAGAGGGACCCAGATGGGAGAGAGAAGATGACATTTGGGCAAAGACCAGAGAGCTGGGGAAGTTATGCATTCAGATGACATTGGAGAGAGTGTCTTAGTACAAAGGACCTAAGGTTGTCAGGCAGGCCAGCATGACTAGAGCAAAGTAGGCGATGTGTTCAACGAGATGCGTGTGTGTGTGTGTGTGTGGGTGTGGGTGTGTGTGTGTGTGTGTGATCATGTAGGGCCATCTATTTCAGATATATGTATACATATTTTTCAAAAGTTTTTTATCGAGGAGAGGGAGCATAAAATGTTCAGTTTTCTCTGGATTCTACTTTCTTAGGCAATTAATGTTAGAAAGAAGTTAATCTGTGTCATTTTATAATCTGTGTGAACATTTTAAAGTGATTTAAAATGTATCTAAAATGTATCTGTGTATTTAAAATGTGTATTGGCAGGAACTGAATAGTCAAATGAAACTGGTTTCACTAAGAGGACCCAGTAACTGAAAGATTTGTTTCCTGCTTGCAGTGTAGGCAGAAAGGACTGAAATGAATATGTGACCCCTTTAGCCACTCCACGCTCCCAATAAAAGAGCTGTTTCTGCCTCAGCTAAATGGGGAGGTAACTCTGATAAAGCCTCAGATTCCAGTCAAGGGGGATAATTGGCACTTGGAGCGTCCTCTCCTAAGCCGGAAGAACTGCCTGAGTCTGGTGAGGCTCCCTGGGCCACCTGGCGAGTAGAAATGTGCAGTGTTACGGTGGATGGTGTGTAAGACGCTCCAGAGGACGTCAGACCAGCAGCTTCAGCATCATTTGGAAACATGTTAGAAATGCAGATTCTCAGGTCTAGGGTTGAGGCGGGTGGGGTGCTGACAGCACAGAGACAAATGAATGAGGGAGGTCTCAGTCGTTCCCTCTAGAACAGAGAACTTAAATCAAAGGTCAAAACTTAAAACTAACAACTAATGCCATAACCTCTGTAACAGAGATTCCAATTTCCTTAGTCTGGGAATAGGCCAGGACACCAGTGTTTTTTTAACTCTTCCTGGGTGTTTCTCATGAACAGAATCACTGAAATAGAACAGATTTCTCAACCTTGGCACTATTGACACTTTGGACAGAATAATTTTTTGCTGTGGAGGCTGTCATGTGCACTATAGGATGTTTAGCAGCATTCCTGGCCTTCACTTATTAAATGCCTACAGAACTCCTGCCCTCATTTGTGAAAACCAAAAATGTCTCCAGATATTGCCAAATGTCCCTTAGAGAGTAAAATTGCTCCAATTGAGAACCATTACTTTGCAGCAATAGTTCCCAAAGTTTAGTGCAACATTGCCCAGTAGAAAGACAGTGCTAACCATTATAACCATGTGCAATTTAAAATCTTTAAGTAGCTGCATTAAAAAAAAAAAAATCAGCAAAATAAAACAGGTGAAACTAATGTTAATAATATGATTAATTTAGTCCAATATATCCAAAATAGTATTTCAACATGCATTCAATATAAAAAGTTATTAGCAAGGATTTTACACTGCATTTGCAGGTCCTTGAAATCTAGTGTGTAATTTACACTAAAAGCGTATTTCAATCAGACTAGCCACATTTCGGGTGCTCAGTATTCACACGTGGCTAGTGACTATGGCATTGGACAAACAGGGTTTAGCAGGCGTCAGAGTCACCTTGAGAGTTCATTGAAATACTCATTGCTGCCACCCCTACCTTCCCCTTTCCCCCTCCCTCAGCTTCTCATTCAGTAGGTCTGGTGTGGGGCCTGAGAATTTGCATTTTTAAGAAGTTTCCAGGTAATGCTGTAGCTGCTGGTCTGATGAGAACTATTGATGTTGAGAAACTCTCATGCCTTGTTATTAAAAAACATGCTTTGTGGACCAACCGCAGCAGCACCTTGGAACTGTAAGACATGCATAATCCCAGCCCCTGCCCTAGACATACTAAACCTGCACTTACCATTGAAATCTGTTGTTTTACAAGATCTCCAAGTGATTTGAATGTACATTAAAGTTAGAATATGAGACTTCCCTGAGTAAAACTTCCCGTTAGTCTCCATCATGGTACCCTGTTTTTCTTTCTAGAACTATTCTCAGGTTTTTTCTCTCTTTTTCCCATGAGATTCGAGAGTGTAAGATTTTGATTATTTTTTTTTCTTTTCTGTTAAACATTCTCTATCAAGGGCCTGTATAATGTCTTCACATACTAGGCACTTACATTTAAGTATCTATGGAATTAATGATGCTACACAAGGAGAGAAGGCTGAGGACGTTGAGTAGGTATATTCTTTGGCTTTATAGAGGCAAATTAAACTGTGTCTGGAGATGGGTTGAATAGGTGCTGGAAGTTTGAATGGCCCTTCCTGGGAGTAGTCACCTGCACTCAGGGAGTCTGCGTGACTCACTGTGAAAGAATTGCCTGTGGGGAGCTCGCTCTCAGCCTACTTGTCAGTCTTCTTCCCAGCAAGGTGGAGCCCATTCTCCTCCCTTTAGAGGAGTGGAAGCGCTCTAGCTGTTGGTGACATCACCAGCACCCAAGATGTGCTCCTGGGATCCCCTCCTTCAGGGGGGCCAGCGCTGTTTAAGTGTTGGTGACTGCACAGTCTTCACACTTCTGTAGCCAGCTGGCATTCCAAAGTCATCACGTTCAAACTGGCTCAGTCCTAAATAACAAAACCCCATCATAGGGTGGGAATTTTGGTTTGCAAAGGGAATTACTGATCTTACAAATCCTGGCTAAATTTTTTTTTTTCCAAGTATAAAAATAGTTTCTGGGCTCTTGGATCAGTTTCATTTTTTCTTATGTTTTTAATAATGGAAAATAGTTTCTCCATACTTTTTTGGGAAAAAGACTGTAAACTTTTTTTTTATCCTCTGTTGAGATTTAGTGTTAACTCAGAGTGATTTACCAATGGATTTGTGAACTCTATCTTAATGTGCACAGATAACTTGTGTGTAGATGGAAAGATGAAGTAATTTTGTAATCTTTGCAATTCACTTCATTGCCTTTCTCCTGTTAAGCTCCCCTCCCCTCATGGCAGGCTTTTGAAAAAATGGAGACTACGTATGACTGAAACATCTACTCTACCTTATGGAAGGACTTAAATGAGAAACAATGGCAGTGACCAAATTAATGAGCTTGATTGTCACAGGGCAATGGTTGCCTGGGGTGGAAGCAGAATGAGGGTATTAGGTAGATAGGCAGGCATTTGGGGTCTCCTAGGGATGAAAGTTGGTGCTAGTTTGGTTCACCACACCGCCCCACCCAAACCCAAATGGGCTTTCAGAGAGGCTCATGGGAGATCTGCATGCTTCGTAAGACCCAGGTCATGCAACTCCCAGCTGTCCAATCAAAGTGGTTCCATCGTGATGTCTGAGCTACAAGGGAGGTCCCAATCTGGATGCTATAAAACAAGACTGAGACCATAACCAAGCCCCTTTCTTCTGCTCTCTTTTTCTGCTATGACAAAGGGTCTAGTTGTCATCTGTGGCATATGTAGCTTGCTCTGTAAACCTATATTTTGCTCTTACTCTATAATCCTATCTTTCTCTCCCTCAATAAATTTCACCTCATGCTTGCCTTACTTTGGCGTGTCTGATCACTTTTCTGCCATGGTCACACAAGAACTGAGAACACAGAACGAGATTAAACCTGACAAGGGCAGGCAGGACTCAGCTGGCCGAGGTTAATCCCACTGTCCTACAGGTATGCTACAGTGTTTTGTTAATGCAGGATATAAAATTTTAGGAGTATATAATTTATTGTTTGTTTTCAAAGCTATTTCCCTCTTACATTAATGTCTGAAAGAGGTTCGATGGGAGGAGATTGGTACCATATAGTCACAGATACATATTGAGTGAATAGTTTATAGGTGAGGTCTGTCCATGATTATGATGAAAACAGCTACTTAATCTTTATAAAAATTAGGAAGTGAGAGGTGTAGATGGGATTTGCTCTGATTCACTCAGTGAATATGGCAGATTTGGAAATAGACCATTACGCCAGACATTCTGACGGTTTAGTGGGAATTCCTTTGCTTATGAAGCTTCTAATAACAATGGCCTGATGCATTGCTAGTGATTAGAAGATAAATAATTCTACTCTAATGCCTTTTGCTATGGCAACCATAGTTTAATCACTCATATGGGAAACACCTTTCCCCTGATTCCTCGGGCAAGTGTGAAAACTCCCTGACCAGCCTATCTCCCTTCTGCACTACTATTTAATCAGTAAGCAGTGACCGGGTGCCCCGGGTGCCTTCAAGGGTGGGGCACTGTACTGTGGGTATGTAGGGGAAGTAGAAAATGAAAAGAGGGAAGCCTATACGGTCTGTTCTCACTTGACATTGCTGATAGGTTCTTGGAAACTGCAACTTGAAGCAAAACAACATACAGCAGGTCCTGGAATAACATTGTTTCCTTCAACGAGGTTGATGAGAAAAAAAAAATGGTTTCATTATATGTCCTTTCGCTTCAAGTTGCAGTTTCCAAGAACCCGTCAATGATCTTAAGTGAGGACTTACTGTATATCACAAAGCAGGAAGGTCAGCACAGAGATGTTATAAAGGGCGAGAGAAGAGGAGAAACATGAGAGTGAATTAAAACGAGGGCTAAAATTTCACATGCTGATAGTGTTAAGCAGAACAAATGGTAAAGGAAACGTTGCTTGAGATTATGTTGCTTCTGTAGGTTACCTCCATCATTTTCTGTCATTTCCATGGTAATTTTAAAGACCGATTGCATAAACATTCTTCCCATGGAGTCTTTGAGGAAGCTGTGGCTTGAGTCATTTAGCTACATAACTGACTCTCCAGCTCAGTTAGGCCTGGAGATAAAGTGAGAACCAGAAATTTGATTCTGAATTTTCTTTGAGAAATTCTCTGGAATATCTCTTAGTTGTGTGATTGTTATGTGTAGTTTTAAGTGTTTATGAGCATCTCACGACAATCCCCACCAAAATGATCTATGAAGAGAATTGTGTTATTCAGCTCAGGCTGCTATAACAGAATGCCATAGACTGTGTGGCTTAAACAATTTATTTCTCACAGTTCTGGAGGCTGGAATTTCAAGATCAAAGCACTGACAGATCTGGTGTCCGGTGAGGGCACTCTCCCTGCTTTGCAGACAATGGCTTACCCCTTGTATCTTCCCATAGTAAGGGTGGGGGGAGAGAGAGAGAGAGAGACAGAGAGAGAGATATCATCTCTCTCATATCTCTTATTATAAAGGTACTAATCCGTTTTATGAGGGCTTCACCATGATGATCTAGTTACTTCCCAGAAGTCTGACCTCCCAATACTATCACATTGAGGATGTAGACTTTAACATGAATTTTTTTTGTGGGGGTGGGGAACAAATATTCAGTCCCTAGTAGTTGTGATGCACAACATCTGTCCCTATCATTTAAAAAAAGGACAGTAGATAGGCTTCCGGATATAGGTCTTAGCTGTCTGTCATCAAAAATTGCCAGTTCCCAAGTATTCTGCAATTTGACTGCCTTGAGAATTTGTCTACTGTTATCTGTCGATGGCACTTTAACCTTTTGGAGACTGGCAACCACTGTTGCTTACTTAAAAATATATTTCTTTTATTAATAAAGTAGTTATCATTATTCTTCAATTTTTAAAACATTTTATAATTGATAATAAATCTTTATGGTTTCTTGTTGAAGCAGATAAATTGGGAGGAAGATCAAGTCTGTCTGAGCTGAAATTAACCTGTAATCAGCCTGAGAGCAAAATGGACAATATTGTGTTCATGTTTGAAGGATGCGCCATTGTTTTCTAAGAAAACATTAATGTTTAATATCCTAAATGTCCTAAATTTCCCCATTCACAATCTTTTGGTGCAGATTTATCTTAAATCAACTGATGTTTTCAGCCTGTACAACCTTTAGGGATAATAGGACCTGGAAGTTTGCTACCCTGTAACCAAAGCAGTATTTTATAAGTGAATTGACAGGCTTGTTTGATTAAATTCTCCAAGCAATTCAGTCTGAATCTTACCTGGTTACAGAGCTCATGAGTCTGTTTCTCTGAGGGAGGTACCAGAGGATCAATTCAACTGGTTGTGATTCCCAGGTAAGAAATTTACTTACATAATCCATGTATGTGGTTGTGCTCTCTACCTGTGAGTCTTCAGGTGGCAGTTACAATTAGGGACATAGATGGTAAGGTGAGAATGTTTTAGTCTTGGATCCTTTACATAAACACAAGAAGTCTAGCATTGGATATTTATTCATCGTAAAGTAATGTTCTTCCTGTGGCCACACCTTTCAGGAATCTAATATAACACAGCTTTAGAATGAAATGGTTACCAGATGACATCTTTAAGTGACTCATTCTCTTTTGTTGATCTTGGGCATAAAAGTTCAGACAACTTTATATGATATAACTTTCCAGTAGGAGCAATTAATTGATTGTAAAGTGATTAAAAAAAAGAATTGATTATATTGGAAGTCTCAAATTTTAGCTTGCCACCATTTTTGTACGTTGTACTGCATATACCATGAACTTAATCTCATGTCTTATGTAAACTGTCAAGAGGGAGGGAGCTACATGACTGGGAAATATTTTCTATGAGTCATTTGTAGTATCAGTAATGGAATAGATGTGCTATTTGATAAAATGAAATTGGTGGTAAAAGAGAGAGTTTCAGTGTTCTCCCTTGTGTGCCCCAAATTCCATGGCTTAGTCCAAAGTTTCTCAAGCTGATGTGATTATAAGGAGCATCTGGAGCACTTACATATATCCGCCTTCCCCCAGACCATTGAACCAGAATTTCCAATGATAGGACCTAGGAACATGTATTCATTTTCTAGCAGGAATATTAGACTATTCTTATGACCACACAAATTTGGGAATCTCTACCTTATTGGGAAGGCTGTAGGCTCTTTTACTTACAGCCAGAACTTGCATCATATTTTAATATTTCAAAGCACATTCCATCTTAGTTTTTTTCTATAAAGTAGGCAGGAAAAGCATTCTACCTTCATTTCACAGATGAACTAACTCAGTCAACAGTTCTTAAGGTTTTGTTCAAAAACAGGAGCAGTAAAAGAGTTTGAGGTGTTGAGGGTTAGCTACTCCCCATAGCTGCATGACCAGGTTGCAATGAGAGCACATTTCAGATGATAGTTGGCGACATAGATAGATGGATACTCTCTAGATATTTATTAAAGAACCAGGCATGAAATCAGTCTCTAAGTCTGTTGAAGCCCCAGTGCACTATCATTTGAGGTTCTTTAACAATATTCACAAGAAAGGTTAACTTGAGGCACACATGGCAACATTCAAAGTTTGGATTTTGTGCTTCCTTAACTATTGGCTAGACACTGATTAGTGACAAAGGTCAAGTGCTGTCCCTAAGAAACTTGGAGTGAAGGTCTCAGTGGTTTCTTACACCCTATTAAGACAAATTTAGAGAGTGTATAACTAAAGAGTGTAACTAAAATATTTTAGTTATTCCATATGTCTTGAATCTAATTTCAACACTGAGGGAGCCCAACATTCTTCATGCTACTTATCGAGTCCATAGAAAACTCATTCGTTATTTTCAAAATATGCTGTTTCTTTGCCTGAACCACTTTTATCTAATTCCACTGGATAAATCCTATTCGTTCTTTAAGATATCAATTCAAGCACCCCCTCTTCTTGAAAATATTTCCCGATCCTGAAGGACTTGGCTGCTTAAAGTCTGATCCACAGACCAGCACTATCAGCATCACCTGAGAATTTGTTAGAAATGCAAATTCTCAGCTCTACTCAAGACCTACTGAACCAGAATCTTCATTTTAATAAGATTTTTGGTGAATCAGAAGCATGATAAAATTGGAGAAATACTATTCTAGAATAAGCTCCTTATTTGCGCCTCCTAATATACCATAATTATAACTGTGATCTTGCCTCTGTTAGAGCACTTCCACATTGAATTATGTAATTAATACCTTTTACCCACTCTTCTAGGTTGTCCTTATGTCTTACTCTCTGTCTTCATTCCTATCACCTGGAATATAGTAGATGCTCAATTTATGTTGAATGAATAAGCAAACTTGTCCATGGCAAAATTGATTGTTCAGATCTAAATGTAGGTTTCACAGACTTCCTTCCACCTGGCTTATGCATCCTCACACACTCAAAGTCAGAATGTGAGTAGAAGACAAGGTAGTGGCAAGATTTCCAGGGCTGCCAGTGAGAAAGAAGCAGGTGGTAGACCTAGGAACTAGGCAGTACAGGCACGATGAGACATTCAGGAGGGATGGATTTGGTCTTGAGATAGGTGAATGGACATGCGGAGAAGGAAGAGTCACCTAAGGGGACTGAATATTTGTGTCCCTCTAAAATTCATGTTGGATCTCTAACTCCAAGGTGATAATATTAAGTGGTAGGGCCTTTGTGAGGTAATTAGGCCATGAGAGCTCCACTCTGATCTATGGGATTAATGCCCTTATAAAAGAGGTTACAGAGAGCTGCCTGGCTCTTCCATCTCTTCTGCTGGGTGAGGACACAGCATTTGTACCTTCCCCCTTTTCCACAGTGTGAGAATACTATAAGAAAAAGCCATCTATACATGAACAGCCCCTCACTAGACACTGGAGCTGCTGGTGCTGTCATCTTGGATTTCTCAGTCTCCAGAACTGTGAGAGATTAATTTCTATTGTTTATAAATTACCCAGTCTGTGGCATTTTGTTATAGCAGCAAGAATGAACTAAGACAGGGGCCATATTTGCCAGTGGTTCTGAATATGTTTTCTATCTCAATCCACCCAAGAAATTAGGCAGATTTCCAGCAGTAAGAATGGCTAACCATAACAGAGGTTTTCACTGGGATTGCTTCCTCAACCATATAATTTTGCTACAACCCATACTCATCTTTCTTCTTAGACTCATTGAGATAAGTGGTAGGCTCAATGTTAGGTATTTTGAATAGGGCAGGAGGGCACTGAGGCAACAGTTACTAAGAACACATCCTGAGTTTGGAATCAAGTGTTCGGAATGTGAGAAGAGATTCAGATGCCTAGCCTGCCAGGTTAGACATAGAGGTGTGGAGGAAATCAGAACAGGACAGGAAAGAGCAGGTAGTAAGAAGTCCCATCAGAGTGAGGGCTGGTCCAAATCCAGTGGCCCCAGGAACAGAACACCTGCGCAGTGCCTGTTCTCTATCTTCCTCTATCTTCCAAGCCTCTTGCAATAGACACTGTTAACTAAGGTCTCAATGATAGCTAAAGGTGCAGAGAGAGTTTGGAACTACCATGAAACAGTACTAGCAACTATCCAGAGTCCAGTTGGTAGAGATAGATAGAATAATGTCCACCCTGAAATTAAGAAGACACTTTTCCTCCCTTATGTCGGTTTGTCCTTAGGTAGTTATCACAAAACTGGGGTGGGGCGAGGGATAATATTAGAATAGGGGAAGAAGTTACAAGCTAGCCAAGGCTTTTGGCATAAGGCAAGGGATTTAAAATAGAATGCCTATGGAAGCCAGGCAGGTGAAGTACAAAACAGAAGCTGGGATGTAGGAGGCTGTGGTGCAATGAAGAGTGAATGCCCTGTCTGAAAGGTCAACTCCAACTGGTAGTGTTGTGTGGGAATCTGCACTCATAGTTTCTCAAATATAGAAACCAAATATCTATATTTTGAAATAAAACATCTCTACTTTTAAATCTTTGCAACTAATTCCAAAGGTATATGAAAGGTGTATTGATGCTGTGAAGGGTAGTCAGTTTGATGGTTGCCAGTTGGTGACATCTGGTCTCAGAAAACTTTTTGGCTGTAAGGATTTCAGGAATTCTATCTCCTGAGTGCTTTGGGGTCTCTCTCTTTGTGTTCTTTAGAGAACCACAAAGACTTAGGAAGAAACCAAAGAAAAGGAAACAAGAAGTTGGTTAGTGCTTGTTGTAGTTCAAATGAAATCAATCATCTCACTCTAACCACCTTCCAATTCTAACTCACCAAAATAAAAGCAACCAAACACAAGTGAAACCAAATGAAAACCAAAATAACAGCCCAAAACCTAAGCTCCTTCCTTAGTGCATCCGTGGGTGGCACCAATCACCTACTTAGTTCTTTTACTGGGAAATCTGGTAGTTTTTTTGGACTCTTTTTTGTCTCTCAGTCTTCTCATCCTATGACTATTTCAGGTCCAGTAGATTTTACCCCTTAAACATCCAGAATTCATCCACTTCCTTCTCCACTCTCATTGCCATTGTCCTACATCAGGTTCCACTGTACTTTTCCTGGACTATTCCTTTTTTTATCTCAATAGATTTAGGGGTACATTTGTTTTTTGTTACATGGGTGAATTGTATAATGGTGAAGTCAGGGCTTTAGCGTACCCATCACCAGAACTGTGTACATTGTTCCCGATAAAGGTCTCCTTACTGGCGTACCAACTGATTTTATGAGGAAATAACACAAACAGACCCTATAAATTTTTTTCCAGGACTAGGTCTGTGGCCACGGCCTGTGGCTGAACTCACAGGTAGGGCTAACTATGCTCTTATCACCTGGGGTGGGTGAGACAAGAGACCAGAATGTTCTTAGCAGTGGGTGGGTCTACTAGAGTAAGTACCAATTCCAAAATAGAAGAGAATAGCGCAAAGGTCAATGCTTTCTGGGAAGTCTCTTTTTCCTCTTCCAATTATCATGGGTTAACATTGGCTATATATCCATATATTTATGAAAGTAAGGTCATAAATTAGGTGAGTTTCTGGAAAAGTGTAGAATAATGAGTTGAACTGGATCAAGTGATGCTTGTTTTATATTATCTGTCTCACCAATCCCAATGACCTATTAGAAACCTAGAAGTCCATTGGTTCAGTGGCTTTGAGATCCATAGGTCAAATAATTAATTTTAAGGAAAACATGAAACATAAAACATGGGAGAAATAGATCTTCCCTCAAGGTTAGGCCATTGTCTGGTGGAAGGGCTAACTTGTGGAGCATCTCTAAATAGGCCTGTAACTTTCAGGATGGATTTAGATCCATCCCAGTAGGATGACAGTCATTGACATCAATTTTCCTAATGCTAACTTAAGGGGGAATGGATGATTACAAAAGCATTAGATCAGGCCTACCAGTGAAAGTTAAAGAAAAGAAGGGCTCAGATTGGGAAATGTCTACTAACTTGGCTTTAGCTGCAAAGTCTTATAGTTAGACTACCTGGGTAACAGTAACAGCTTATACCAGGTACTTAGTAGCTATGAGATCTCAGATAAGCTACTTATCCATAGTAAGTGTTAATTCCCTCATTTGTACAAGGGGGGAAATATTACCTACCCCAAGTTTTTTTTGCAATGAAGATTAAATAAGAAAGCACCTATATCTCTTAGTAAAATTGCTAGCATATAACAAGCAACTGATGAATTATGATGACATTATACATATTCCTCAATGAAAGTCTATCCCCACTTCTACCTGTATTAATATAAAATAAATTTTATGCATGCTCCTAAAAATCAAAATCCAGATATTTGTAACTCTCAGAAGGATGAAGCTATTGAATATATAATATATTCTTAACAACTAGTGAATATATAATATATTCTTATGGTTCGAAATTCAAAAAGCAAAATAAAAGCTGAAAGTCTTTGTATCACTCACCTTTCTCGGCTGCAAAGTTTGCCTTCCACAGGTAACTAATGTTACCAGTTTCTCAAATATCTTAGAGAAAATTGATGCATCTATAAGAATAAACAAAAAGGCATTTTTTTCTAATTGCACTTAAAAGTGTTTTTAAATATGAATATCCCATCTATACTGTCATGAAGAATTATTATTATTTTTCACAAGGACCTGAGGCTCTGCCACTTTGACATATATGTCTATTGCTATTTTTATAAGACCATATCTAAAAAGTTGTCTTTTATCTAGGTTACGGCACTATGGAACATATTTTATGGCTCTAGAATTTGTGCCAAACATTACCTTGTTTTATATTGAATTTATATGGCAGTTCAATATGGTTAAACCCAGATGATAAAGAACTTGCTGTGCTTAATTAAATTCACTGGTTACGTGTGTATCCTGATGCAAATACATTTTCCTTTTAAAGACTATTCTGCCCTTTGCAAGGCATAGGAAGTCTGAAATTTGCTCTGGTTTTTAAAATGTGTTTCAGAAAGTGGCCCTTCAAATAAGTCCACCAAATAATGTGGTAGAACTGCAGTTTAAAAGGAGTTTTGAAGAACATTCTTCTTTTTTCTCTATTCACTCCCTTCAGACTAAATATATAAAGAGGCAATGACTATTGAGAAGTTAATAGTAAACTCTATCTAGGGAAAACTTCAAAAAAAAAAAAAAAAAAGAGGTGTTAGGACAGTTGGAAAGCCTAAATGTTTCTTTTAATGCACCATTTAGAGGTGCACATTCACCATGTAGACAGGGTTAATGTGTGTAGACTTTGCTATAGGAATATGAAGTCTGGAAATAGTAGTGAATTTTGTAGGTCACCATTTAGACCCCATTACCAGCTGGTGCATTTCCCTACTCCCACCCTGGGTATTGTGAATGCTGTGGGAAATGCTGTACCTATCTCTTTCTCTGGAGAGGGGCCCTCAAACAGGACTCACATCATGGGAGGTTATAGCTCCTTCCCAAAGGAGCTGTTTACAACCAATGACTGACTGACACAGGGCTTTTTAAAGCCAATCCCCATGCCTCAAGGTGGAATAACTGTGAATAACTCCGGCTCCAGTGCTGCCTGTCAAATCAGGCTGAAGCTAGACTCCAGCTGAGACCACATTATTGTTTGTATGTGGAGGGATATAACAGGAGAGTAGGGAACAGATCTTAGGGACCTCATTTAGAATGGGACGATTCTGCAATAATTAAGGCAAAGCTCTTCTGAGAAAAAGTGAAAGGAATGCTCCCTGCCCATCCCACTTCTACCTCAACCTTCTTAATTCTAAGGTAGTTAACCAATTTCCAGGTTGATCCCACTGGAGCCCTGCTAAAGTTGTTCCTTGAACTATTAGAATCTTGATATTCCCTACTATTTTCCTATTCATACATGACTCAGGGTCAAGGTTAGAGCTAAAATACTGGGTTTTCTCTTCCTTTCTTTACTTTTGTCTAAAAGTCAATAGAAAAAGTAAAAAAAAGGGACTGTCAGCAGCAGTAGGAAGATAGGAGTGCCTGTTTGATTCCTATTTCTTTTCTTTTGAAGTCCTTACTTCCTATTCACAAGCAGACTGGATTCCCAAGTTTTAGTCCAGTGCTATTTATGCACATTTTTTAAAGCAGTAACTTCTACAATGGGGGAAGGAAGTAAAGGTAAACAGGCTTTAAGTGACTTGGTCAAATTCACATATCTTGGCACAGCTTTAGAAACAGACCATTTCCTGACTCCCCAAATGTGCGGTCACCTTTAGACCCTAAAAGAGGGTGGGTGATTATTTTTAGCATTTAATAAAACCTTGGAAAACAAAACGAACATAAAGGACATTCAATATGCTATTGCAGTGATCTATCAGTTAAAAATTAAGATAAGTCATCTGAGCATATGTTAACGAAACCCAGGGCTGTACCAAGTCACCTTCTTTAGCCTTATAGCATTACAGATGAGAAAACTAAGAGGTTAAGTAACTTGAGTATTATTCCACAGCTTGATAGGAAAAAAGCTCAGGCTAGAGTGCAGATGTCATGATAATGCATCTTGCTGTCTGGGAACACTGTGAACTAGATTTCCAGGAAATCTCCCCACTTCAAACACCCAGAAATACTGGATAAAATACAACAAACACTCTTTAAAATGCATGGCTGAGCTTGCAAAAAGATAGAATCTGAAGAAATATGGCAAACACATCACTAGAAGACAAACAGTTTAACAATATTGTGCTTCCTCCAATCTATTCTGAAAGGAAAGTTATGAAACAACCTATAGAATAGGAGAAAATATTTGCATGCTATACAACTGATAAAGGGCTAATAACCCAGAATTTACAAAGAACTCAAACAAATCAGCAAGAAAAAAAAAATCAAACAACCCCATAAAAAGGTGGACAAAAGACATGAACAGAAGGTTTTCAAGGGAAGATAGACTAATGGCCAATAAACATTTGAAAAAAATGTCCAAAGTCTCTAATCATCAGGGAAATGCAAATCAAAACCACAATAAGATATCACCTAACTCCGGTTAGAATGGCTTTTATCAAAAAGTCCCAAAACAACAGACGCTGGCATGGATGTAGAGAGGAGGAAGCACTTATACAACTGTTGGTGGGACTGCAAACTAGTTCAACCTCTATGGAAAGTAGTATGGAGATACCTCACAAAACTACAAGTAGACCTACCATTTGATCCAGCCATCCCACTATTGGGTGTTTACCCAAAGGAAAAAAAAAATCATTTTATCAAAAAGACTCATGTACTCAAATATTTATTACAGCACAGTTCACAATCTCAAAAATGTGGAATTAACCCAAGTGCCCATCAATACATGAGTGGATTAATAAAATGTGGTATATATATATACCACATATATAATGTGTGTGTGTATATATATATACACACACACACACACACACATATATATTATGGAGTACTACTCAGCCATAAAAACATGGTGAACTAATACCTTTTGTAACAACCTAGATGGAACTGGAGACCATTCTTCTAAGTGAAGTATCACAAGAATGGAAAAACAAACACCACATGTACTCACTATTAAATTGGAACTAATTGATCAACACCCACGTGCACATACAGTGGTAAAACTCAACAGAAACCAAGCAGGTGGGGGGGGGAGGAGGGGGCAGGTAAATTCACACCTAATGGGGACAATGCATGCTATCTTGGTGATAGACACACATATAACTTTGACTCCAACTTCACAAAGAAAATCATGTAACCAAAACGTTTGTACCCCATAATATTCTGAAATTAGAAAAATAAAAAAAATAAACATGGGGAAAAGAACTAAAAGGTCTTATACATATATCAGGAAACTATAAGAGAGAATTGGAGAAGATATAATATTTGAAGAGAAAAGGAAGGGGAAAAACAGAAGAAGTTGAAAGATTTAAACATGCAGAATTAGGTGGTAGAAATAGTTCCAACCAAATCAGTAATCACAATAAATACAAATGTTGATATTCAACAATTAACAAGCAAAGATTGACAGGCTGGATTTTTAAAGCAAGGTATATATAATTTAAAAAACCATATATATTGCATAAACACAAAGAAGAATTGAAAACTAAAGGATGCCAAATATATGCCAGACAAATATCAAATTAAAAAGCTGTTGCTGGTGGGGCAGATTGGGGAGGGAGGAAGGGATGGGTATATACACACGTAATGAGTGTGATGCGCACCATCTGGGGGACGGACATGTTTGAAGCTCTGACTTGGGGTGGGACAAGGCAACATACGTAACCTAAACATTTGTACCCTGATAATATGCTGAAATAATAATAATAATAAAAATATATAAAATCCCCCCCCAAATTAAAAAGCTGGTGTCAGTTACAAGTCTATAGTATTTTCTGACAAAATGAACTTTAAGGCAAAAGTCTGGCTAGGGATTAAAGTGATTACTTCATAATATTAAAATTTATATTTCAAGAGAAAGATCTAATAATTCTAAACTGTAAACATCTAATAGCATAACATTAATATATGTAAAATAAAAGTGCAAAGAAAAATTGATAAGATTTTCATAAATGTCTCTCTGAGATACCCTGTTCAAAAATTAGGGAGCATATGAAGATTAGAACATCTAATTTTTATGAGTCCAATAAGACTTTGATACAAAAACCAGAAAAGAGGAAATTTATGGGTCAATCTTACTTATGAACATAGATTTAAAAAATCCTGAACAAAACATTAATAAATCAAAGGCAGGAGTGTTTGTTATGTATATGCACGTAGGCATATATGTTCATGCACATACATGTTATATAAACATATAAAATATTAATAATAGATGTATGCATAAATAAATGCATCTTGATTCAGTTGGATTTATACCAACTTTTCTCAAATTAGCTATGTAGATTTCCAAGTTGAAATATGTTAATATAATTAGCATGAAAGTAGATTAAAGGAAAAAAAGCTTATCATTTTAATAGATGTAGGAGAAGAAAAGTGTTAGCATTCAATAATCACTCATGAGAAAAGGCAAACTTCATAGCAGACTAAGAATAGTAGGAAACTTTTTTATTCTATTAAAGGGAATCTACTAAAAACCTACTATAAACATTATTCTTCCTGGGGACGCATTAAAAGTGTTTCTTTAAAAAATTAGGAGTAAGGTGATAATGTTTACTATCAGTGTATAAGTTTATCTATGAGGTACACCTGTGCAGGCACATACAGTACTATTTATAATAGTTAGAGTTGTGCATCAGGAAGAAAGAAGAGGTATAAGGACTGAAGAGACAAAACCAATAATTTGCATACAATATGATTGTCCACACAGAAAACTCAAGAGTGTTTTTGAAAACGTAATTGCTGGATTAATGTAAGAAAATCATTTGCATACCTATATACCAACAACATATAGATATAAAATGACTTATTGGAACTGATCATTAGTTACTCTCTGGAGCTGGGGAGAGGCATCCTTACTGCAGATCAAGGGGCCTCTTTTGACATCCTAAACTAAAGCCCAGAAATAGGCTAAGAGTTGTTTCTCAAAAGTGAGTGGTTATCTGCAAAGGATGGCAGGACTTTGCTCCAAAATCCTAAGGGCCTGTGCTTTGACTCACCTGCAGGGGCTGCCAAAGACTCCAACCATAGCATCCTTGTTTGCCACTGACACTTCAAGTACTATTGGATCTGCTGGATTGTATGGCCCAAGTGACAAAGCAGCAAACATGGCAACCTCAATCTGTTGCAGAGCCTTTTCTTGTTCTGGGTCTCACTCAAAACTAGAAGTTTTTGAGTCATTCAGTAAATGGGCTGGAGCAACATAACCAAAGGAAGAATGTGTTGCTTTTAAAATCCAAAGAAGTTCACTAGACATTGTGCCTTTTACTGGTTGTAGGAGGGGCCAGATATGACAACTTATCGTTCACTGTGGAAGGGATATCTTGACATGCTCCATACCATTCAGGCAACTGCATTACCAATAAGTCTAAAGCAGATGCTAGTTCTTGCTCATTAGGTTCAATCAGCATAACCTCATTGATATAATGGACCAACCGATAACTTGTGGAAGGGAAAGGGGATCAAGATCCCTGAAAACCAAATAATGATGAACATAAGGCTAAAGACTTGATACACCTCTAAGGTTGGACAGTGAAAATGCATTGCTGGCCTTGCCAGCTGAAAGCAAACTACTTCTGATGGTGTTATGAACAGGTATGGAGAATAAAGCATATGCTAGATCAATAACTATATATCTAGGACCAGGAGATTTGCTAATTTGGTCAAGCAATAAAACCACATCAGGTATAGCAGCTGCAATTGCAGTCACCACCTTGTTAGGCTTATGATAACCCACTGTCACTCTCCAAGATCAATGTGTCTTCTGTACAGGTCAGATAGGAGAGTTGAATTGGTGATGTGGTGGGAATCACCACCCTTACACATTTCAAGTCGTTGGTGGTGGCACTAATCTCTGCAATCCCTCCAGGAATGTGGTATTGCTTTTGGTTTACTACTTTTTAAGGTTGAGGCAGTTCTAAGTGGCTTCCACTTGGCCTTTCCCACCATAATAGTCCCTCTCCATAGCTCAAGGAGCCAATATGGGGATTATACCAGTTGCTTAGCATGCTTATTCCAATTATGCTGGGGAAATAACCACAGGATGGGTTTGGTGACCCACTGGGCTGCAATGACATGGATCTGAGATAAAACTCCATTTACCACTTGACCTCTATAAGTCTCTACTCTGACTGGTGGATCTATTCTGGCAGGATTAGTGTAGATGAGAGCCAGTGTCTAGTAGTTCCTAAAAGTTCTGATTATATGTTTTTCCTCAGTGCACAGTTACCTTGGTATAAGGCCATTGTCTTTTAGGGAGAAAGTCATGAGAAAGATTAATAGTACAAATTTTTGGCAGTCAGCCTCCCCTTAATTCAAGAGTTTCTGGGTCTGTAAACTTTCTCAAGTTAGGGAATTGATGAGAGGCTATGACTCTGTTTTTATGAAATAAGTTAAGACTCTTGTTCAGTTGACCTAGAACATCTGCTTATATAGATCAAGTAAGAATTTAGTAGGCTTCCTATCTATCTCACTTCTAGGAGCACCATGATCAACTAGACAATGCTCCAGGGCTGCATGAGTCATACTATTCTGATTGAGCCTTGACTTTTCTGTCCATTATGGCAACCACATTCACATTGCCTTTAGCCTTTGGGTGCCACCACTTGGCTCTTGCTATCCCAGGATCCAATTACTCTCGTTATATTTAGATTTTTCATTTTAGTGGCAGAAGTTCCCCTGTAAGTCCTGGCCTACAGAGAAGAGTGATCATCGAGCTCTTTCTTCAGTGAAGCTGGCTGGGACTCCCCTCACAAATTTGTTTCTCACAGTCATGGTGAATGACAACTGTGTCCTTTGGATCCTCCCAGGGTGAGTGAGTAGGTCTTAAATGACAACCCACTCTAACATTCTTATTTTATTAAGCCTTTGAATCCCTCCGTCTATCATCCACCAAGATAGGTCTGGAATTTCAAGTGCATATTAGTAAATTCGACCTGATCCAATTGTATGTTCCACTATTATGAGATATACCATTATCTCACACTCTTAATATCAATTTACATACATAGTCTCTGGGTTTCAGGCTGTATAAATTGGGAACATAACATCAAATAGTTCTTTTCAAGTGTAACATTCCTCCTGATGTGTTACACTGGATGCCAGAGTCCAAAATCACTTTTCACTGAGCCAAAATCAAGATGTTGGCAGGACCATGTTCTCTGGGGAGGCTCTAGAAGAGAATCTGTTCCTTGTTTCTCCAGCTTCTGGTGGCTGCCAGCATTTCTTGGTTTGTAGTTGCATCACTGTGATCCTCAAAGCCAGCATCTTCAAAACTCTCTGTGCTCCATGGTCACATTGCCTTTCCTCTGTATGTGTCAAATATCCTTTGCCTCCTTCTTATAAAGAAAAATGTGATTATACTTAGGGTCTGTCTGGATGATCTGGGGTAAAGCATCCCAAGATCCTTAACTTAATAACATCTGCAAAGATGCTTTTTTCCTATAAGGTAATATTTACAAGTTTTAGGAATTAGGAGATAAATATCTTTTTTTGTGAAGTAAATATAAATTTTCAGCCTGCCATGCTATGTCTTTGTCTTTCTTGATATTCTCTCTCTTTCTCTTTCTCTTTTTGGTAGGACACATCTCTAATACTTTAGTGAATAAATGCCTGGGAAAAATTATTTGAGATGCTACATTTTTTATTCTACGTTCATATTTGATTGTGACTTTGTACATGTAATGTTAAGGTGGAAAACATTGGTCTTCAGAAACAAAGGATGGCAGCCCATGTCTTCTTCTTTGCTCCTCTTCATCAATTTCACTTCAGAAGTTTTTGAGCATTTGAGGTATTAATTTGTACGTCATCCTAATTGTCCTGCAAGAGTTGAGCTCTTTTGGAAATAAGTCCTTTAACTTGTAATTATATTTGTTCAAAGTCTTCTGGAATTTTTTAATCAAAGTATTCGATAAATGGAGCAAAGAAACTTAGTTATAGAATTTTTCAGTCAATTGTAATTATTAAAGCAAAGCTTGAAAATAGGCAGTGACATTCACTTTACAAAAGCAAGCGAGGTATTGAACAAAATAAATGATGAGAGCTCAAATGTTTAATTTCTAAAATTTATGATTTTGATTTATCTTGATTTATGGAAATAATCTTTTGATGGAACTCTTAGTTTTAATTGGATAAATTTATTTTCTGTACCAGAATTGAATAAATTGAGAAGGACTTTAATTGTGTAGCTTTTAAATTATTTCAATGTATCATACAGACAACTTAGTTGATGAATTTTATCTTGTAAAAACATTTGCCAAATAAGGTACTTTGAATGAAAATAGTTGGGCTAAAATTATCATATAGTTCAATAGAGACAAATTAAAATTGATCTGAAGTTATCAGCTTCTTCAGCATCTATAGGGAAAGTAGTCTTTCAGTGAAAAATATGACCTACAGAGAAAAGCCAAACAAGGATGTCAATTTTTTCCAATTTATTAACTATTAAATGTAAAAGATTGATCAAAATTTTACAAATATAATTAAAACTGCATGACCATAATAAAAAAGAAACATTTTTTGGAAAAATACAAATAACATCTTACTATTAATAGAAATAGCTTAAAATATACACAAAAATAGCTAAAAAATAATTAATGTAAGTGAATACGTGCCAAAAACAATTATTCTGCCTATTATTTGATGTTCAGAAAGTCAATATGAAGAGTTTTTTTTTTGCTTTAATGTAACAGATATATACTATTTTTCTTAGAAGCAATTCTATTTTGGAACCCAGGTTTTGAGTAGAACTGTTTTATATGCCAGCCAATGAAATAGATCAATGTGTCAGTCAAGAACATTTTTTAAATTATTTAATTTTAAGGTGTTCTGGTTAGGATGATATATTATATGATTACTTTATTTATATTATATTTTGTCTATTTTTTCTATTTAGAAATTTATAGAATTTTATTTTTGCTTCCTGTGTTCTGAATTGTTGCAGTAATGTATGTGAACAAGAATCTAATTTCTCTCATGCTTGGGCACTCATGGAGCCCCTTTCAATCTGTAAACTATAGTTCTCATTTTGAAGTAATATCTCTTTCAGATTCCTGGCTTTAGGCAGCATAGCCAGTTTCAGCCCCTACCTTGTAAGGACCTGACGTCATGTGTCTTAAGCAGATGGTTGACTTCTTAAGCAGATGTTGAAGTGAGGATTTGTATGAGAGTAACTTATTAATAAGTGTTCCCAGGAAAAATAGGAGTGTGGACAAATGGGACTGGAAGGGGAATTTGGCTAAGCAAGGACATGATATCAAGCAAAGTCCTATTGAGGAAACTTTGGTTCAGTTCTCAAGTACAGGTTTGAAGGGAAGGGAGTGATGTAATTACAGACCAATCATTAGTTAAAGTCTTCCATAGCAGGATGTAAATTTCCAGGAGGTTCCAGCTTTACATGAGTTCTCAAAGGGGATCTAGCAGCCTCAGGCCACCTCCCAGACAAAGAGATGCAGGTGCTGACTGTTGTAGAATAAGTACCCAGGGAGCTTAGGTACAGGAGTTGGCAAAGAATCTGTAGGAATGTGGGTAGGACAATGGCATTACCCTTTGCACCCCATCTTCCTTTTGTGTCTGGAGCTAAGCCCCACCTTGTCCTGCATGCATCTGGGTGTATTCACTCACTACTCTGGCCCTGGCATCAGGCAGAACTTCCCCCTCTTTCTTTACAATCTTTCTTTCTTTGATGGGATTTGGGCAAAGCCTTTCTTTTTTAAATTAAAAAACTAAAACACAGTGGTGTTTTTGACATTTTTGTGAGCTTGAAGCAGAAATATGTGTCTACTTCAGCAATTCTATGATGATATATGACCTAAAAGTCTAGAATGCATCACTTAAACAGAAAAAAATGACACAGATACATTTCACTGTGCGGAAAGGGATGACATGGGTGGAGATAAGAAATAATTCAGATTCTCTTAGAAATTACATGCTAGAAAATTCTGGAAAGAATTGTGGAATATGATGACTTGGCAGTTAGGTAATGTGCTTATTCTCTCCAGTTTAGCATAGTTGAAGATTTATTTGAAATTAGATGCTAGTATTAAAATATAAAATTGTGAACTGGGATTTTTTGCAAAATTGGATTCTCTGAACTTTATTAATTCATTTGATTTTATTAATAACATTTTGAGGAAATAAAAAAATGTTTTACCAAACACAGTTGGCTCTAAAGTGTACAGTATAACTTCTTAAGAGGGACAAGAATATATCTTAGGTGATAGCAGACCCACATTACCTCTTATTATCTATTCCTTTACTTCCTAAAATGTCATAGCAGTCTGAGAGACATGGGCAAGTTAGATAAGTAAAATAACACAAATGAAATTCAGATTCTTATTGAAACATGACTATTCTTTTACAGGGTTTGATCTGATTTTAAGGATATACAGGAAGAGATGCTTTGTGTGTGTGTGTGCTTGTGTGTGTGTGTGTGTTCTAAATAGATTGGGATGAGTCATGTGATCTCTCATAAATTTGTCTCTGGAAGCTTTTAACACAAAAGATGATTTTCTGTTGCAAGTGCTTTAAAATGTGTATCTTTCCACAAAATAGAATAACAAGGTGAAGAATACAAGAAATAAAATGAATGCAATGAATGGATGAGCATGTAATGGGCATTGAACTCTGGAGTCAGACGTGAGAGGGCTTTTTGCTTTGTAGTTCTAGTTCTGCCACCTTCCTCAAGTTCCATAGTTCTCTTTAAGCTGCAGGCTCTTCATCTTTAAAAGGTATGTGATAATCATGCCTACTTCTTGGAGTGTGGTGAGACCAGATGATGCGATGAATAATGCCTACCGCAGTTCCCAGCTGGTTGAAACTCAATAAATGGCAGTGATTATGACTATTATTGTGTCATTGGCATCAGATTAAAAATAATGGTCTGCAGAGTGTGTGTTTATGTTAGGCAGCTACTTTACAATTATTTACTTCACATCCACATTGTATTACATTAATAACAACAAATTTGAATAATGTAGCCTGCCTTCCCTTTCTTCCTTTCTTCCATAGGACTGTGTGTTATATTCAAATTCTGAGTCATATTAAAATACCTCCCCCCAATTGCAATCATATTCATTATTAAATCAGGAAATATAATCTTTCTAAAACTCCATTAGAAATTCATGGAAGCCTCTTCAGGTTAAACATCAGTTTCAACTTGACCTCTTTGAGAAAACACGGCACTGGCCTTTTAAAGCAAAACTACTTCCTCTACTTTAAGAATAGCAAAGGCAAATTATTTCCTAATTCCAGATACCATGGCGCTCTGTGAATTTAGCCTGTTATTTTACTATTAACCTAAGCTAAAGCAAATACATAGTTTGATATGATAAAATTAATCATAAATTTAAATCAAACAAGCCAACAAACACACAAACAAACATAACCAGAAGATTTGCGTTACCAAGTAAAATTGCTGATATTCTGAGGTAAACTGGACTAACAACATGTTCATCATTCAAATTATGAAGAAGTCTTGCATGGGTTGGGCTAATAATCCCAGTTGATTTTATTATGTAAAGGTTAACAATAGACAGGCCAGTGCTGTTCTATTGTTAGGCTTATGCAAATGTTTTAAATCATGTTTCAGAACAATACTTGAAAGTCATGAAAGTCACTGGCCATTTTTCCTTGCAAATGGACATTTGTTGATGATTTTACTATGAAAAACAGCTACTGGAAACTTAACAAAACCAAAATTTGTCTTATGGTACCATTCATTTTTCTAAACATAGTATTTATATTTCTCCACCTTTCTTAACTCCCGCAGAAAGAGAGACTTTACATGAAACAATGTAAAACTGATTAAGAAGGTCACACTGCCTTTTGGATCACACTACAAATTAAGAACTGGACCTATGCTTTTTGAACTGGAAGAAGACATATCAGTGATATCTGCAGGGTTTGAATATTTCTGCAATTTGTGACCTTACTGGAGAAATACCCAATTCTATCAATTTACTAAAAATCAGTAAACTTGGACTCTTGTTCATCAGGGATCATTTTCAACTCTACTTCTTTTTTAAATATGAACACATGATCTCATAGGCTTTTTTTCAGGATTAAATGATATATTTCAAATTCCTACACATTGCTTTCAATTGAATAGGTACTCGATAAATGGGATTCCTTTCCCCCCAACTCTTATTTCAAGTCAGTGTTGGAAATTTTGGTGAAATAATATGAAGTCATGAAAAGTACAAGGTAGAAATTGATTAAGTGACTAATTTCTGGTGCAGACAATAAAAGCAGTAAGAACTCTGACAAGGTAGGGGGTCACTGGGTATACCATAGTTAGTTTATAGTGAGACATGGCCTAGCATTTTTAGTGGGGCTAATATTGGGAGGGAGTACATTTATTATACCTTTAAATAGTAATTTTTAAATAATGAATATGACAAATATTATGGTGTCAGAATACTTGAAATTTTAGTGTATTCAGAGTCATTGTGTTGCTAAAGTGGCCAGATAACATAGTTTATCATTTCCATAGGCACATTCTAAATTGTTTTCTTAGAAGTTTCTGGCTAGGACTGATTTATCTTTGGTGAGTGTAAAATTTAGCAGTCTGAATATGGCATGGTAAATGAGAATTAGCAGTTTTACTTATCATGATCTTTAATTTAGATCCATTAATTCCCAAAACAAGCTAGTTCTGAGTCTTTTTACAAATGGATTATATACTCTTGATAATTAGGATTTTAAGTAAACACACTGTATCAAGTTATAGTAAAATGTAAGTGCTATTGGAAAAGTACTGACAAAAACCCACACTTCTTGGGGTAAACTATTTTTAAAAAAATGTAAATTACCTACTTCATCTCCTCTAGCAGCATTTGAAGCTTACCATGAGTTAAAGTTGGTGACGTAAAACAAAATCCAGGTAGGAATCATGAGAAGGGCATGCTCAAAGTTTTAATTAGTCTGAGGGTTTTTTGATGGATACATCTTACCGGAAATTTACTGAATTTAAGAGGCATTGTGGCAGTGTCAAAAAGGCAGTAGTTTAGTTGAGGAGAAATGGTTCTAAACACTGGTGCACCACTCAAGGTGTTATCCTTGTGCAAATTATTTAAATCTTTAAGGCATATATTTATTATCAGTGAGAAACAAAGAAAATAATAACAGCAAAGAAATAACTGCTATGGTTTGAATATCCCCTCCAAAACTCATGTAGAAATTTAATTGCCATTGCAATGGTATTAAAAGGTGGGGGCTGTATGAGGTGATTAGGTCACGAATTATCATGGGAGTGGGCTTCCATTTCCTATGCTTTATGGGCTTGCTTCTGTCTTCTACCCTTTCACCATGGGATGATCCTTACCAGATGACAGCACCATGCTCTTGGACTTCTCAGCCTCCAGAACCATGAGCCAAACATAGTTCTTTTCTTCATAAATCACCCAGTCTGTAGTACTCTGTTATAGCAGAAGAAAATGGACTAAGGCAACAACTAAATTCATTTCATAGGGTTGTTAAAAGGATACATTAACAGGTAATTATGAATGCCTCTTAAGTGTCAGATGCCATACTGAACCCTAGCCATATCACGTGTGTGTGTGTATGTGTGTGGATTTGTGTGTGTGTGTTTGTGTGTGAGAATCAGGCAGAGTCTGTACTCCAGTAGAGCTTGAGTGACAGATAAACATACATCATATACACAAAAAAATACATGTAGAATCACGTCTAGGGGAGGTGCTACAAAGAAAAAAAATACGGTTCTGTGGCTACATAAAATAGGATATTGTCTTGTCAAGTTTGGTAAGCTTCATTGAGGAAATGGCTTTTGAGTCTCAATTTAAAGGATGAATAGGGAATAGGCAATGAAGAGAGGTGCCAGTAGAGGGAACAGTACAAAGGCCAGATGGAGATATGACTGAAAGAAGATCAGCAGAAAGAGTGAGGAGCAACTTGCTATTGATTGAGGCTTGAAACAGAATATGGGCTTTGTAGGCAATATTGAGAATTTGAATTTTTTATCTTTAAGCAATGAAAACTTACTGAAGAGTTTTAAGCTGTGGGATGACATAATCATATTTTGTGTCTGCATAGTGGAAGGACATCTCATAAAGGGAAAGAAAACAATTAGGAGGCTATTATATAGTCTAGGTGAGAAAACAATTGCTTTGATCGGGATTCTGTGGGCTTGTGGAGTGAAGTGAAATAATTTGACAGAGACTCAGAATGGAATGGGTATGTGGGCAGCTGAGAGGGTGGTATAAAGTCTGATTCCTCTTTTACTGTGTTGTCAAAATGGTTGCATGGTGCTGTATTTTAAGAAAGGAAATCACCATCATTTGGTATTATAATTATCCTTTGGTTTATATGGGGGATTTGTTCCAGGACTCTTGCATATACCAAAATGTATGCATACTCAAGTCCAGCAGTTAGCCTTGTGGAACCCACATACATGAAAAGTCAGCCCTCCAAATATGTGGGTTTCATGTCCAATGAATGCTGTATTTTTCATGCACATTTGGTTGAAAAAAATTCACATATAAATGGACCTACACAGCTCAAAGCTGTTGTTGTTCAATAGTTAACCATATCTTTCTTCCACCAAAAAACTTTATTTAGCATTTTGTTTAGATTACATTTGCTGGCAATGAATCTTCTTAGTTTTTCTTCATCTAAGAATATCTTTATTTCATGTACAGTATTGAAGGATAGTTTTGCTAGCTATGAAATACTGAAAGGACAGTTTTTTCTTTTAGCATTCTAAAAATGTTTCCCACTAGCTTTTGACCATCATGGTTTCTGATAAGAAATCTGTAATCATAAATCATTGTTCCCCTATATGTAACATCATTTTTCTTCTGACTGCTTTATACTTTTGTTTGATTGCTAAAAGTTTGATTATGATACATTTGTGTATTACTTTTCTTGAGTTTATTCTGTTTGGGGTTTTCTGAGAATTTTGAATCTTTATGATTAAGTCTTTTGCTCAATTTTGGAAGTTTTTATCCATTATCTCTTGAAATACTTTTCTACATCAAATTTTCTTTCCCTCTGGGAATCCTTCTGATTGCTATGAATCATATCCCTTTTGATATTTTAGCACAGGTCTCCAAGATTCTATTCATTAAATTTTTTAAAAATAAAACTTTGTTTAGGTAAGATAATTTTAAGTTTACTCATTCTTTTTTTTTTTTCTGTTATTGCCATCCTCTATTGAGTACATCCAATGAGTTTTTATTTCAGTTCTATTTTTTCACTAAAATTTTCATTTGGTTCTTTTTTTAATATTTAAGATTTTTGCACATGTAAGATATAATAATAATAAATTACATACCCAAACTTATTCAAATCCTGCTCTATTTATGTCTAAGACATTTATGGACTTAAATAAAGTATAAGCTTTTATCAGTCATTGTTGATATAGGAGTTAATTTTTGTCCAACCTCAAAGACTTTTCTGGCAAGGTGATATACTCAAAATGTAAATAAGATTCTTGAAAATTAGCATTGACAAACTGTCAGAGCAGATACTGGAATTTTATTTTCCAATAACCTCTACAGATATCTCTCTGGGCTCCTTGACTATGAAATTGAAGAAAGAATAAAAGATGAAAATTTAACAAAACTTATATTGGTGGTGGGTATAATAAACTACGTCTTCTGAAATGTTGCAGTTATAATTTGTTAGTTTCTGGATGTCCCTGAGAGAATTTTTAAAATAATATGCTTTAAATTTAAATGTCACAGATTTTTTTGGCCAGTTAATGATTTATATTTTTTGTTAAGAGTATTTTTGGAGAATTAGTTTTTTTCTTATTTTTCATTTAAGGCATATTCTAATGTTCATAATGAAAAAAGGTAGCACTAATCTATATGACTATTAAAATACATTAATTTTTAACAATAGTTAAAGCCAATATTTATTGAACAATTATTATGTGCCACGCACTTTTCTAAGGACTCTTTGTATGTATTAGTTAAATTGAGGATAAAATAAGATAACTAAATATATTAATTCTGTGAAGTAGGTACTCTTATTATCCCAGTTTTAAAAATTAGGACACAGAGGCACAGAACTTACTTAGTTGCTTCAGGTCACCAAAATGACAAGTGTAGAAGCCAGGATTCCACCCAGTTATTCTGATTCCAGATTCTTCTTTTCCTCCCTTTTTCCTCCCAATGCTATTGAGGACCTACTGTATATATGCCAGCAATAAGGAATATATAGACTAAAAGAAGTAGTGCCTTTCTAAAAGCACATTAGGGAAACAGACATGCAGGTAGACAAATAGAGAAATGGCATACAGTGTAATAGTTAGTATAGCAAAGATGCATACATGTGTGCTGTGGGTGGAAAGATGAGAAAGTGCAGAATGTACTTGAGGAAGCCAGCTCAGGCTTAGCAAAAGAAGTAACAAATAGATACCTATCAAGTATTGCAGAATTTCAGCTGAAGCACAGATATGGGTATGGAGTATTCAGGGAATGTGACTGTAATTATTCATAAAATCAGAGCAATCTTGTGTGCATATGCATATATGTATACCTTGACTATCGTATTGGTCAAGGTTCAGTTGCAGAAAACTAAAACCCTGTGAGCTGGTTTAAATACAAAGAAATTTAATATAGGAAACTGGGTGCTCTCAATATCAGTGGAAGAATTAGATTACAGGCTTAGGCTCAGCTTCTAGGAATGAACCAAACAAAAGTATCATAGAACTGGCCCAACAAGGGATTTGCATCTTGTGCCATGATTAGCAAGTGGGGAACCTCATCATTCAGCTTAGGAATCAGGAAGCTTCTGCCTCACTCCTGGTGCCAGCACATACAGCCTCAGCTGTGATTTGTAGATCAGAAAATCAATACCACAGCTGTTGGCTCTAAAACCTGTTAGCTGTTATCTATGCCAAAAATGGGTTTGGACTCTTCATAGCCAAGAAATGAAGGAGAAGTCACTACAATGTCTGCTACTGTTGCTTTGGAAATCCAAACACCACCATCACCAGGCTTGCCAGCAGGAATATCTGAAGCAGCAGAAGGGTGGCCTGTGCCTTATTCTGCTGCCCAAGTCTAAATCACATCTGGGTCTATATCACGTTTGGAAATTTAACTTCAGAGGAGCCCAAGAAATGTCATTTTATTTGACTTTCCTGTTTCTGCATTATAGGAAGATATACTGAAAAGGGCAAAAAGGTTGTTAAGGAAGTTTCTCTGCAATACCTGCCCCAGATATAAGGTGATAGAAAGATGAATGGAAATACATTCCAGAATCCTTCCTCCTATGAGTACTGACATCTTCAGAATCAATACCTTCATATATTTTGTACTGTTTTTCTGATGATGGCTCTTTTTGCAATAATGGTTTAGATTCCTATCTTGGAGTTGTTTTTAGAGCTTGTGTTTGAATAGTATTGATTATAATGAATATTTCTCTGTTGAGTTTGAATAGTGGAAATAGTACTAAATACAGTCACATGTTGCCGTAACAACATTTTGGTCCATGATGGAACATGTATACTATGGTGTTTCCATAAGATTATAATGGAGCTGAAAAATTCTTATCATCTGATGACGTCATAGCCATTGTCATCACAGTACAAAGGCACTACTCCTGTGTCTGTGGTGATGCTGGTATAATCAAACCTGTGCTGCCAGTCATAGAAAAGTATAGCACATACAATTATGCATAGTACATAATACTTGATATTATAATAAACAGCTATATATTATTGGTTTATGTATTTACTACACTATACTTTCCATTGTTTTTAGAATATGCTCCTTCTACTTACAAAAAAAAGTTAACTGTAAAACAGCCTCAGGGAGACCCTTCAGGAAGTATTCAAGAAGAAAACATTTTACCATAGGAGATGACAGCTCCGTGTGTGTTATTGCTCCTCAAGACGTTCCAGTGGGACAAGATGTGGAGGCTGAGGATAGTGACATTGCTCATCCTTACCCTGTGTAGGCCTGGGCTAATGTGTGTGTTCATGTCTTAGCTTTTAGGAAAAAGTTTTAAAAAGTAAAAAAAAAATTCTAAAAATAGAAAAAAGCTTATAGAATAAGGATGTAAAAAAGAAAAATATTTTTTGTACAATTATACAATGTGTTTGTATTTTAAGCTAAGTGTTACTACAAGAGAACCCAAAAGTAAAAAAAAAACAAAAACTGTATGAAGTAAAAACTTACAGTATGGTATGATTATTATTGAAGAAAATAAACTTAAAAAATAAATTTAATGTAGCTTAAGTGTACGGTGTTTATAAAGTCCACAGCAGTGCACAGCAATGCCCTAGGACTTCACATTCACTCACCACTCACTGACTCACCCAGAGCAACTGCCAGTCCTAAAAGCTCCATTCTTGGCAAATGCCCTTTACAGGTGTATCATTTTTATCTTTTATACCATATTTTTACTATACTTTTTCTATGTTTAGATGTGTTTAGATACACAATACCATTGTTACAATTACATACTGTATTCAGTACAGTAACATGCCATACAGGTTTGTAGCCTAGGAGCAATAGGCTGTACTGTATAGCCTAGGGTATGTAGTAGGCTATACCATCTGGATTTGTGTAAGTACATACTGTGATGTTTGCACGACAAAATCACCTAACGATGCATTTCTCAGAATGTATCCTCGTGGTAAATGATTCATGACTGTAATAGTGAATAAAGTAGATTGTTAAGTTGAGTAATATTGTTTAGGTTGAAAAAAATTCAGTTTCGGGTAGAGCATTGTCATAGTGAAGAAAACAGTCCTGTGTGGCAGTTCTGGCCAAATGCCTCACCCCAGACTTCCTGCAATGCCTCAATTATTGGCTCAGATATTTATTGAACATTTAACACGTGCAATGGCTGTGCAAAGTGTTACAACGTTTGGAATTTATATTTGTGTATTGCTTGATAGCTCTTTTACAATGTGCCTTCCTGTTTATTTTATCCTATTTAATATGTACAACTGCCTTATGCATCTTATTTAATCTGTATCTTATTTAATACACACAGCCAGTTTATCTTTCAAAAAGAAACTGACACCTAGAGACTTTACTGTTAATATTGCCAACCAAAATGAATAGCTCTGTTGGATGTTTAATTTTGAGAAGTTTATTTAGTATAATCAATGCCATTCATATTCTAAAACAGAACCAATTTTGTCTTCACCTGTGATTTTTTTGATATACGTGATTTCTGTATTATACAGAAATTAGATAATTCTGACTGAAGATCCTATCACTTTCCTGTGAATCATATGGGAAATACTGTATTTTATCACTAATGGCTATTATCTTTAAATATTGAACAGCTTCCATCAAAAGATTTTTATGAAAGTGATACCTTACACTTCATTTTACTCAAAATGCATTGAACAATATATTTCCCTCATTCAACAATAAGAATGTACTTTATAAGCCATATATAAAACTTTTTATTATTTGGTGTTGCACTCATACATTTAATTAAGACAAAGCTGTCAATGCATGTGTAATTTATTAATTGCTATTAGACTATGAATATTTTTTATTACATTAAATACGTCTATACTCTTTTGTCTTTTTTGCATTCCTCTTGCATACTCCACCAAAAGGGACAAAACATGAATGTTTATGTAATTCACAATTTTATATTTTGATAAATTCTAACTTTTTCTAAGCAAATATTTAAAAATTGACTTTATCTGCATATCAACCATCAAATTTCTGATCCTTTCTAACTGATTTTTCATTATTAACAATTTTTTAAATTTAAAAGCTGACAATTCTTGTTAGACAATTTCTGAGCTTTCTTTTCTTGGTATAAATCACCAAAAAAAAAAAAAGTCAAGGAAAAATCTCTCTCTGTCTCTCCATCCATCCCTCTCATTAGTCCATCAACCCATTTTTACTTTTGTGGTGATTTGCAGCATCCTAGATATTATTGATGGACAAATGGCTCTAAAATAGAATATAACAATTTGTTACCTAAATGGAAGCTGCCAAAAATTAAAAACAAAACAAGAAAACCAAGGGTCTTGTACAAGTAGCATACACTGTATAAAGGTAAATACGTACATTAGCAAATGTGAGATAAGTAAAACAAGACTAATGGAGAAGATGAAACTGACTCTAAATACTTTTCCTCACTTGGTCAATACAGACAATGACCAGGTTCTATCTAGTTTCCTAAACAAATTCACTTGCTTTCTCATTTGCAAATATACAACTAGAAAGTAGTAATGGGATGAAAAAGTTAACTTATTCTGTCCATTTCCCACGTGAATTGAAATTTGAGCTATGCTTATGTGGAGGAGATAGTTTATGCAATGCCTACTTAGATGCCTGCTCAGGGTTCCTGTACTTCTGTGTATCTGAGGTCACACAGCCTCCTTTATGATCAGTTCAGTCTCCAGTGAGGAAGGAATTAAACAGCTTAGTGGTTTAACTCAGTGTTATAATACTAGCAAGCACTTGTATAATGTCTACTGTGTGCCAGGCACTAGCTTAACATTAACACATATGTATGCACTCAATCCTCACAACAAACTCATAAAGTGAGTACTACTATATTATATATATTTTACAGATGTGGAAACTGCAGCATTGATAGTATAAATATCTTGTCCACAGTCACACAGCAAATACATCGCAGAGCTGGGATTGAAATCTAGGCAGGCTTGTTGCAAAGTCTGGACTCTTACCTGCTGTACCACATGTCTCTTCTATGTTATACTGTTTCTGCAGTATGTCAGCCTTTTTGGTCTTATTCTTAACTATGGCCCTCATTATAGTAGCCATGCTGTTTCTTGGTTACTACTACTGATATTAGTAATAGTTTATTACTATTTTATTATTAAAAATAAGAAATTTGTGTGTGAAAAAACTTTATAATTTAAATACAGAGATCAGTTGTTGGTCATAACATTCATACGGAGAGGTCAAAGTGAGTATTGTTATCTCCTCCTACACATATGAAAAACTGCGACTCAGTGCTTTATCCAAGGTCATACAAATAGGAACCTATAAAGCCAAGACTTGCACCCAAGTCTTCTGATTTAAAGCACAGGGCTCATTGACTACACTTTATCCCCTCCCTATAGTATGGCTTTCTTAGTGAAGATTTTCACTCTGAAGACCTGCCTCTGCCTTCATTTAGCTACACAAGGACTGCTCACTCCTTCATGGTATATCTGCCTTTGTTCATGGAAGGCATATCCAAGATCATCAAGTTAGAATGTAATATAATATTCATGTCAGAGATGTGCTCAGACAGCAGCAGGGGGTCATTTCATTTTACTTACTGTCCATCTTTTCAATCTTGGCCACCCGGTGCTCTTCCTGTTTATTCTGGCCTTTCCATGGTTTGTGAGGGATTTGACTGATTAGTCGTAATTAATGTTGTTACTTAGAAAAGGCCCCCAACCTTCTTTCCTTGCAGAATTAATAAATAGCAGGAAGGAGATGCCTATAATAGCATTCGAGGCCTGCCAGGTTTTGTTGGGTCTCATGATCCATTAGCTTTTCTGATGAGAACCTTCTTCATCATGTTTATTTCTAATAAATCAGATTCACTTTTTTGTCCCTAAAAATCCAAATCTTAGCAATTAATACTTATTTCAAAGCAAAGTATAACTATGATGAACACTAACAGATTTTAAAATTTGATTTATCTTCTACAGGACAGTCAACTTATAGTTGATACTTTTCTTATGTCTCAGTAAAATCACCCAGCTGCTTATGCTGACTAAACAATTTGGTGGCCAGGCAAGAGAGAATAAATGGCTATTAAATGTTGCATAAAACAAAGACATCCAGCAAAGAGTGGGCAAAAAGGTGTGATTAGTCAGTGTCTGCAGAAAAGCCCAATTGTGATTCCAGCAGGTATTTTGACTCTGAAGACTGCAGCATGCTATCTTGAGTACATAACGTACCCTGACCTTTGGTGGCCAACTGTGAGTCAACTCTTTCCACAACAGATGTAATTTATTAACAGTTTAGTGTCTCCTTACCAGTGTTTTGGTCAGACCACATATGACATATTTTGATAATTTATCAGCAGCTCAGAAAGAATCACAAACACGCAGAAGCTCTGAGAAAAGAGAAACTAAACAATAAATAAAAATAATTTCTAGAGTTCACAGAGATATGAGTTGATGACAATGAACATAGATCAGATGATATCCTATTGGCAACTTAATTCTCCTCATATCACTTTAGAACAGCTAGCCTGATATCTAAAGTTATTTAAGAGATTATAATCATTCCATGGCATACTCTGGAACTGATGTGAAAACACTATGCCTTTCATTCAGTACATCATAATCAGAAAACACTATGAATATATATCTTATGGAATAATGTTATGGCCACTGGGGTATAGGTGCAGGACATATACATGCAGATAGACATCACCCTGATCCCTAGAATGACTACTATAGTTCTTCACATATACATTCACATCTTATACAAGTGGAGTCAGTTTTTATACTTTTTATATTATATGATTATGTTCCATTGTGTGACATGTTATTTCCTTATGTCACTTGCAAATCTAGTATTTTGAATGACCTTTTTGTCTTTCTTAAGTTAGTTGTCTACTTATTTATAAAGCTCTTTTTCCATCTTTACCTCTTATCAAAGTTCTTTGTGTTTTCTGCTGTTTTCAATGGTTCTTTGCTATTTATCTCTAGCTTTTCTCTGTGCCAATAAGTATCTGATCTGAAATTCAATAAATATTTCAATGTGAATTTGTGATATTCTTAAATACATTTAATTTTTTAGAAATTAATTGAATAGTTAATTATTTGCTTACATATTATTATCTCAGACAACCCCCTCCTTTTTAGTTTCCCTAGCTGCCATCAAATTTCTGTTCACTTGAAATCCTGTAGTGTGATTGTCTTCTTTTCTTGTTGCTGATTTTGTAGCTGAGATTCTCTGTGAGATGTCGACTGACTGTTATTAGAAAACTAGCCACTTTATTACTTAATGTAGTGAATAATTGTTCAAGGACTTCAATTCACCTTAATTGATGAAAGATGACCATTCCGTAACTATTGTCGGATAGCCCCCAGACTGCAAGTTCACTGATTTCAGTTTTATTATAAACTGAGTCTATGTATGATTTCATGCCTTCAAACAATCAGTTGCTAAGATACTCTTTGTTCAACAGTCCAACAATTCAATAGAGAAAAAAATAGTCTTGTTTTTGCCAAATCATTCCAGTCAAAACAGGTGAACTGTTTCATACAAAAATACAAAAGATTACGAATCAATGAACTCTTAAACCATAAAATAATGTGGAAAATTGTGATTGTGCATGTATGCATTTTCCAGGGAGACACTTTATTACTATTATTAGATTCTCAGAATCTTGCACAGTGCCTGGCACATGATTGAGTCTGAATAAATGTGAGCTGAATAAATCATGAATAATTCTTAAAAAGAAGTCTAAGAATGACCCGAGTCACATTATTATTATTTCTTTGAATTTTGTCTCTCTGAAAATCCTTTTAGTTTATCCTTCCTGGTATTCCTAGGAAGTGGATACTGGAAATTCTGAATCTATCTTTCATGTTTCTTGAATTTTCTTGCATACTTTCTAATTCTTTACCTATTTATGATATGTTCTGGAAAATTCCTTTATGACATATCCTGGAATATTCATCAGCTCACTCTTCTAGTTCACAAATTCACCTTTAGCTGTTTTTTTTCCTGCTATTCATATTTTTTAAAAGTTTTGATTTTGATTTCAGTACTATTTTCCCATGGTATTTATTTTTTTTCCCCATTAGCCTGATTTTTATTCCTTACACTTGGTGATCACTTTTTGCTCGTCTCTTATCCATAGATTGCTGTTGGCTTCTGGCCCACAGAGGTTCCTTTTCTTGACTTCAAATATAACTATGGATTAAAAAGATAATTTGATGTAATTTTTAGAAACCCAGGATGGTCAGAGCTGAGAGAAATGAGACATGTGTGTCCACTGTCTTTAAATAGAAGTCCTTACATTTTTTTTCCCAAATGTCATTTGAAGTCAATGACCACTCATTTAAAAGAATAGTGCTTCTCATTATGCTGCCAAAATTGTATATAAATGTCGTTAGGCCTAAAATTTAAAAGTGCAACCACTAAAAGCTAACTCATACTACTAAAAATTATAACTATTATGGCATTTCATAAATACTTTTTCATTTGTTGAGGCTTTCTTATGGCTCATATATTCAACTCATGGGATGGAGGCAGGAGACATCCAGGACTTGAGAGAAAACACACACGTAAGATTAAATTAATAGGGAGGACATTGTAATGTGATTTGAAAGGAAACAACATTCTCTTTAGCAAATGAGACCTAAAACTTGTGCTCTTAGAGTTGGATGGAGGATGCACAGAACTAGAGAAAGCTACTAGAAGGAAATTAACTTTCTTAGTATGAGATATCTGTGATTATCATTACTATTGTTGCTGTTACTAGTATTTTTTTCAGGCAGCCAAAGAAAAGGCTATCAGGAAACTATGTCACAAGACCAACTCCAGTACCCTTTCTTCCCTTTCTACTCTCAGGATGGAAATTTCTCCTTCCTCTATCCTACACCACAAGGAGAGAATGGATAGCTGGACTCACAGCCCAGGAAGGTAGAAAAACTTCTAACAACCAGGAAAACTTGGAGCTTGCTAACCACTCTCTAAATGAACACAAATCTGTTTAAGGAAAGGAAAGTGGAAGGACTTTGGGCAAGGAGAAGATGCTAAAAGGAGCGAAGTACTGGGGAAAGGACTTAGTAAGATGAAAGAAGGGTGTGTGGACTATTCCCCATTAACCTAAAGAGCATTCATGTGGGGACCCATAGATGGACTGAGCAGGGGGACTCCATGCTTCTGTAAAATGCTTTAGGAATAACTAGATTGTAGGTGCAAAGTCCTTTTTAATTTCATCTCTTTCCCAAGCTCTGTACAGTTGAAATCTATTGCTGTAAGCCTGGAGTAAGGAGGGGATTGAAGCTCATTTGGGTATGTGTTCACATGGCAAGGAGAGGGGAACAAACCACGTCTTCTTCCTAAACCTGGTCAGTGACAGGCAACTTAGACACTTTTGTTGTGTTCAAAGATGAGGGTGGGGCCAGCAGGGGAACTGTTTTAAGTTATTATGGGGCTAGAGAAACAGTGAGACTTATCCCTCTACCTATAGCACTTTCATCCCCAATTTTTTGCTTAGCTAACTTCCACCCTCTCATGTCTCAACTGAGGAAACTGTCCCTTCAGAAAGGCTTCTTTCAGATTAGATAATGCTTTCCCTTTTCACACCACCCCCCGCCACATTTAGTGTGGCATCCTGTACCACCTCTATCCCAGCATTAACTACTTTGCCTGGCCATTGTCTGTATATTGTCTGTATCCCCAGACCGAAGCACATGAGGGCAAGAACTGTTTCTATTATGTGGACAATTGTACTTGGGACATCTAGCTCTGTGCCTGGAATACAGCAGGCACTCAGTTTGCATTTCTGGTTGTATCTGCCATTAAGGTTCTAAATAATAACAATAGATAACACTTGTACAGTGATTACCATGTTCCAGGCTACGTTCCAAAAAATTCACATGTATTAATTCATTTAATTCATATGACAGATAGGTATTATTTAACACATACAAAAGAAAGTTTGGTATAATTCAGTCCATAGGTAGGTCGATATTATTGTCAAAGGTTTCATACAGAGGAGCAAACTGAGGTTCAGGAAAGTTAAGTAACCAGTCCAAGGTCATATAGCTAGAAAATGGTAAATCTGAGATTTTAACCCAGTTGATTTAGTACCTGAGCATGTGTTTTTAGCTCTAGTATTAGACTGCTTTTAATGTAAGCCATTTTCTTCCTCCAATGATTTGAAATAATATATATATGTATATATTTACTTAAAGGAGACCTATTACCCTGAAACAATTCTGATATAAGCGTAAATAAACATCCTCCTAAGAACAAGTTTAGAGGTCAGAAAGGAGCCAATTTTATGAGAACTATATTTGCATGCCAGAGGACAATTGTTTTCCTGTAACGAGGTCAAAGGAAATCATTTACCAAATAAGATGAAAAAAGTGAAATAGACTTAGGTTTTCTAATAATGTTCTTGACAAAGAGGGTGGATGTTGTAGGTTAATTGTTCATCTGACAAAGATACAACCAAGATGTCAGTAGCTCTGCAGAATCATATTTCACTTCTTTCCTCACTACTGAGAATAATCATTGGTGAGCAAAAATATCCATCTTCTGGTTATAACTGAATTCCATTAACTATTAGCCCTTTTTCTTCTATCAGTTATACAATGCACCTGGAAGTATGAGTATAGTTAGGTTTAACCTGGGTGTGGGTAACGTAACAAAGTGAGGAACTTGGCTTATAGGTCTTCATTTGCCTACCAACTAAGGGGTGAGCTTGGTCAAATCACTTAACTTCTTTGTGTCTCGATATACTACTCTATATGTAGCCCTTTATGACCAAATTAGAGTTTGATCTTTGACCTTGACTCTCCCACCGTTCCTTCAACTGCTTTGTAAAAAAATAAAAATTTCTATCTAAAATTATTTTTAGTGGCAGACCTATAACAAACTCAACCTCAGAAATTACGAGCTCTAAGTGGTTGTCAATATTCAAGAGGTGAAATGAGGATATACCCACCTAGGTGATTTTTGAAGCTTGGTCTACTTCTAAGGTGGGAAGTGGGTACTGTATTATCAGGATGCTTTCAGTTAAAGTAACAGAAATCTAACTCAATCTTGCTTATACAAATTTTTAAAAATGTTTCACATAACTTGTGTTGGTAAGGTAGGCATTAATCTTTGGATACAAGGTCTCTAACTTCACTTCTCTGAGATTCTATTGATTCTATTCTCTTTTATGTGTTAGTTTCATCTTCAAGTTGGTTGAAAGATGGTGGCATCTCATTCAAATATCAACATGTCTGAGAGAAGAAGAGTCCATTTCCTTTGTTTTTCCGTCTACTCAGGAGTGAGGAACTATTCCTAGAAGTACTCCAGCTGACTATCCTGATGTCTTACTGGCTGAAAATGGAATCAAATGTGTATTCCTAAGCCAATCACTAGCAAAGAGAATGGATTGCCATAATTGGCTTAGATCATGACAGTTTTTTTGCCAGTTTATTAGTTGCTTTCATAAAGTGACAGAGTTTTGGAGTTCCCTACTCTACCAATTTTGATGATCCACCTTAGCCTTCTGATTTGCTTAGATAAATCAACACTTACCCTTCAAGCTGAGGATGCCCAGAATTATTTTTAGAATTGAGAAATATACAGATAAATCAGGCTTAGCAAGGAGTGATAGCAACAGTATTCACTAAAGTCACTATAAAAGATGATTATAAAAAACAAGAGGCATCATGGAACAGAGAGGGTGATTATGGAGAGTGCTGGTGCCAGCAAAGCAGCATACCAGTGGAGAGGACAACAGAGTCTCTGGAGGTGAACAGACCTCCAAATATTCCAGATGTTCTCTATCATTCTGTAAGTTTATGAGTGTGGGGAAATCAGTTAACTTTGTTGTATTTCCATCTCATAATCACTATAAGATGGGGATAATAATTGCCCCATTTTGGAATTGATGCTAAAGCAATAAAACAAATATAAAATGTCAAAGGGAACTTGGAACACCAGAGATGGTTGCCCTTATTGTGAAAATAATGTGAATGACCACTGGAGCAGAGAGCTTAGCAGAGCAGTCTAAGTAGGGGATTATCAGTAATTGAATGGCTGTGGTTAAATCATGACACTTAACCTTTATTGAGTGCTTCCCAAATGCCAGGAATCATTCATGGATTGTATCAGTAAATACCTACTGGGTGCCTACAATGTGTCTGGCACTGGGGATCCTGCAGTAAGTACAAGAGAAACACTTCTGTTCTCAAAAAGTTGAAAGCCTAATGGGGGAAGACAGACATAAGTAAGTGTATGAAGCAGGTGGCATGTGAGATAGTGCTGAGTTCTAAGGGGAAAAGTAAAGCAGGGAAGGAGGATAGGAAGGGCTGGAGAGGGGATGCAAGTATAAACAGGTGGTCAGGAAAGGAGCCTCTGAAGAAATGAAGACGTGAGCTAAGAGCAGAAGGAGGTGAGGGAGTAAGCCATGCGGTGTTCTGGAGGAGGAGAGCTCCAGGCAGAGGGAACTGCAAGTGTGAAAGAGTTGGTGCTGGAGCAAGCTCGGAAAGTGCAGGGAGAAATAAGGACAGTGTGGCTGGAAACAAGAGAGCAAAGCAAATCAGAGACGGAGGTGAGATCAGAAAGGTGGCAGGTAGGAGTGGGTGTGGAGTTTGTAGAGCTTTGTATGGGATTTTTAGGACGTGGATTTCACTCTGAGTGATATGGAAAGTTAGGAAGAGTTTTGAGTAGTGAAGTGCCATGACTTTCACTACTTTTCCTTCACCATTCTTTTTGATTTTCTTCTCTTTGAGTTTCTTTTAGACAGATGATGGGGTTTCTTATTCTAGCCCGTATGTATCCTAACTGCTCTTTCAAAATGTTTACCCTTGGCCCTCTGTGCTGCGTCCTGAGATATTCCTCAGCAGTATCTTCCTATTCATTGATTTGTTTCTTTGTCAAATCCTCAGTCCATCTTTTTTTGTTTGTTTGTTTTTCAATATTTTTAAAAAGTTTGAATTGTATTTTATATACTCATATTTTTATCTGATTTGTCCTGCTTTCTATTATAATTATTTCCTTTAAATAAATTTTATTCTTTTCTTTATCTCTTTGAGTATTCTAAATTTTTAAATAAATTCTCAGGCAGAATATTCTTTTAGTATTAATCATCTGAAGGGTACTTTCATTCCCACTGTGAATTTCACTGGCTGCCTGTCTTAGCATTAGTTTTCTTCCTATGGTATGTGCAGTCTTGCTCTGGAGTGCGATGGTCTTATCTTCTCTCTTCTCCCTTTTGTTCTCATCTCCTCCTTGTCTAGTGGTATCCTCTCCTGTCTCTAATTAGCCCTCAGCAGTCTAGAATTAAGTATTTTGATGTGTTGTGGCTCCTGCTTTGTTGCAATGTTGGACATAGCCGAGATCCAGTCTAGGAGCCGGTTCCTGAGCTTGGGGTTATGCTTTGTCAAACAGCGTGGCTGAGCCCACCGTTTATATATTATGGTGTCATGTATATGTCAGCAACAGCCACAAACAGCATGATATGAGTAAGAAAGTCATTGAAAAGTGTTTTCTTTTGCTTTTTAGTCAGTGGAAAGTAGGATTTATGGAACAATGTAAATATCAAAAATGGAAGAGTTTTTGATGTAGAATTCAGTGCTTTTCAACTTTTTAAGCTTTTCCTAAACTAAATTTTATATGGAATCTCTTTCTCTATGTGTCTCTGTATGTTTATAAGCACACACATATGTAAGTATATATTAATATCTATATAAAACACAGTTGCACTGTGTTGAAACTGGTTGGGGAAATGGAGCTTCCACCCTTCCCCTTCAAGGCAAAATCTGAGGACCTGGCTTGAATTCCACCATTGGATACCTCATTTTAACAGCAGAGGAATCAGGCCCTAAAATTTTGAAGTGATTTCTAAATGTCTAACTGGGGCCAGAAACAGGACTGGAATCAAGATATCCTAACTCTGAGTCTAGCGCTCATTACCCCACACACTGGTTTTTCGTCTTTTTTAAGCCTCCAAATCATTTTTTCAAATGAAATCTCCTGCAGAAATTCAACATGTGAAACAGAAATAAAGTCTAGCGCCTCCCGTTGAAGGAGGAAAATAAAGGGTGTTGGGGGGAGGAAGGAGGGGGAAGGGATCTGTGGCCTTGTGTGCCACCTGCCGGTCTACGCTCATTGGCCCTGAGTGGCTCAGGTGAACACTGTTGAAAATGACACATTAGAACAGGCAGAAACAATACTTACACCCAGGCCCTTACACCAGGGAAGACCATTAATACATGTGAGAGGGAATATTCTGATACCCATTGGGTCTTACCCCTTACCAGAGATCATGGCTCATAGCTAAAAGAGAAATTAATTTTTTTTTCTTAGCAAAGGGATAGTTCTTTGTGAAGGAACAAAATGGCAAAGCTTGTTTATTAATTTAAAGTAAGAGACTAAAGAGTTCCTCTAAACCTTACCAAATGAGCTGGCATCTGTTGCCCACATCTGAAGCAGAAAGATTCCAGCTCCTGGGCCCCAGGGCACAAACTTCTAGAACTTTGGCCATTATGTGAGTGATTCAGTTTAGTGAATCAGCCCCTTTCTCTGATTTCAATTAATGACAACAGGCTCCAGGAGGAAGACAGAAGCATTGTTCAGAACAGTAAGTCTCTCATTTATTGCTCAACCGTGTGAGGAGAAAACATATGTAAATATTTCTCCTTAATAGCAAAATAATGCCTTTGTCTTTATGAAATGCTGCCAAATTATTTATACGAAATTGATAGTGAGTCACATACACATTCTGTCGGTTTTCTGCCTTTTGTTCTTCTTATTTTGGAGAGAGAATATGACCTCAGAAATCTAATTACTGTGTTGACCAAGAGAAATGAGAACAGTAATTCAAAGCAAGGACCTTTTCTATAGACCCAGCTCCTACATAGTCAATGGCATTCTGAGCCCTGCTCAACAGTGGATCCTGCCCTGGGACTACGGAGGGGGCGGGAGGCTGTTTTTAAGAATCCCTCCTATAAAAAAGGCAAAGGATCCTATTTCTAGGGACTCTTCATCTGAGAACACCAAACAGTAAACACCAAGCTTTCATTAGCAGAACCTACCTTCAGGAATAAAGATATTGTTAGATAGTTGCTAGATAGAGGCTAAGAATAATTAAATACCATTAGTTCCTGTTAAAGTCTCTGCAGGGTTTTGTTTTACTTTTGCTTTTATTGAGGAAGTCATCTTTGATTAGAAGACCTGCATTTAAACGTGTTCCACTTCTAGTTTAATATTCTACTTAGTGATCCTATGGAGTTCAGAGATATTTTTTGATACTATACAAAAAATGGTACTCACCAGACTCTAATCCCCATGCTTCCCACTGTTTAGAAGTTATGGGCAAGTAGATCTGGTGTTCATTGATTTATTTATTGATTATGTATTTTGAAAAATGTATGGAGCACCAGGACACATCATGTGTGTCAGACATTATACTAGTGCTAGGCAGAGCAATGATCAAGAGACACACAGTTCCTCCTTTCAATGGGCTTTAAGTCTATTTATAATAGTATATTTTATTAATTTATATTTATTAAATACATTATAATTTTAACTGTTTTAGTATTTTGAAGCAAGGGTATTTTGCTCCATATGTACTTTAAACTTGCAATACACAAGACATGCAGATGGAATAAGTTGCAATTAATTCATTGGAAGTTGAATAATAATGCCCTTAGTAGTGACCAATTATAGTAGGAGATTATGCCACTCAAAAGGAGAGTGACAAGGACAAAGAACAACACTCAGTAATTAGAAATTCATTTGTGTTTATATTTGGAATGCATACTAGATTTTTTTTTTTAAGGAAGCAACTTGTTCTTATTAGACACATATGTCTTTATTGATATTTAATTATAATTTAATTAGGCTATACATATGTAGTCATTCCAGAAGCCCATGTTGAGTATCAGGGAAATCTGCCTAAAACTCAGAAGATGAAATTTCACTTATTTTTTTTAGAAGAAGTATGGATTGTAGAACTGGAAATTTATTTTTTCATTATGAGTGATTATAGAATTTTATGTTAGACCGGCCAGTGTTGGTGCCATGCCCTTGGTCCTTCTTACGTGAAACTTCTTTGCTCAAGCTCATAGGGCAGGTATAGATGTACCATATGACCTCGTAGTCTTCCCTACCCAAATCTAGAGATTGGCCAATGACCTATGATGTGTCCTGGCGTGAAAAAAAATGTGTAGGTCAGTAAGACTTTTTTGCGTGGACCAAATCAGGAAATGAGGAGAGAAGTGGAAGGCACATCAAAGGGCATAAAGGGAGAATTCAGGACATGCGGTTAAGGTCAAAAGTCAGGATCAAGCTGGAGTCAGACAAAAGCAGAAAATATTAAAGATATAAAAAATATTAAACATATAAGAAAATATAAGAAGGTGAAAAGAGAGAATCAAGAAATTGGCGATGGGACAGCAAAGGGCAAACAGAGATATTAGTGACATATCACTACAGAATAGCCACAAAGTCTGGCAACATAGATAATATTTTAGCATGCATTATAATGCAACACCAATTAAACTGTCTATTACGTGTTTGACTACATTTCCAGACTTGAAGTTTAGCCCACAGGTAGAGATGCAGTAGCCTGGCTCTACTGTGGATCCTATTTTAGTTGCTGGACTTTTCCTGGATTTTGGTGCATTTTTATTCCTACTGTACACTACCTTGCTATTCCCAATATTTCTTGGGACAACTAAAGTGAATGTGATCTTTTCCTTGCAACCAGAAGATTCTAACTGAACTGAACTCCTCAAGGGTGGAGCATATTTCCTAACATGGGTTTATATACTTTTTTTTTTTTTGATATGGGGTTGCTTTACTCTTACCTTTCTTATGATCTGTGCTCCTGGAATTTCTAAAAATTTACATTTTTAATGCTGTGCATCTATCCATGCTTTTCTTCATGTAAATATTTCTACTGCATTATAAACTACTAAGTTTGATTTAAACCATTGATTTGTATTTGCAGCACAGAAAACAAACTATTCAGTTTACTTCTGTCAAATCTAATAATAACTCTAATACCATGCTTGCCAAAACCTCCATTACAGACATATGCCTTGAGTCATTGATTCCAATAATAGGGAAAAGCACCATTTCCCAGCAGCTGGGGATTGGATGTTGCTTTTGAAGGAAAAAATAAAAAAGGATCCCACCAAAATATTTATATAGCCTGAGAATTCTTGAAGGCACTCAGTAGCAAACAGGATTCTATGATCTCCAGTAGTATAAGAATCAGGAGTTTTTGAGGGGGCCTAAGTTGGCTTACAGTGAGAATATGGTATAGATGGATGAGACCAGTAACATAAGGTAGAAGTCAAATTTTAAGTAATAAAGTTGGGGAGCAGGGACAGGTAGAAGAGAAGCAAAAAGAAAACACACCTCAGACTAAGAATATGTAATACTAATAAATATCATAAATAAACCCAAAATTTATACTCAGATTCTCAATAGTCCAGGCAAGAGTGAAACTAAATGCTGATGTAGTTCTCATTGTTGATAACAGGGTGTGCCATATATTAGCTCATTAAAAGAAATAACTTTTTCCTGGGCCTTTGATGTGAGGCGAATGTATTATGAGGTCCTTATATAGATAACACTGAATAAAATTATAACTCGGCAAACTGCAGGCTAGATACCATGTCTATAAATATAGTCAAACCCAAAATTATGCACTAAATGGCCATTTCTTTTTTAAAATTCTTACGTATTTCACACCCAGTGTGTTTTTACATTGGCACTTGGTGAAAGTCAAACACTTTACATGATAATTACATAAAGACAAGTTTACGAAAGCTTGAGGTGGAGATTGAGTGATATGTCCAAGATACATGCCTGTCATGTAGTTGCTTTGGGTAAAGGATAAAATTTATTCCCCTCCAATAAAATCAATCAATGTGAATAAAAAGGTCAGTTGAAATGATATTTAAAAAGCATCCTAGGCCTTCAAATGAGAGAAGATGAGTAGGATTTGGTGGGTATACATAATAAATGAGGGTGGGAAATTGAGGATTCAAGGACTCATGAAATTCTCTGCCCTCCTTTGGACCCCGTCAGTATGTCTTCTCTCTTCTTCCTCTCCTCCCTATCAAAGCTTTATCTCATTGAGGCTAATTCATTAATAACAAATTGGAAATAATCATCTTCCCCTCCAAAATCTGTTTGTCTTTCTATATTCCTTCCCTAAAGCCAGAGATGTCTCATCTTTCCCCCCCTTTTTCTAATCACTCACAGCCCCTGAGATGCCAAGACCTTCATTCTGCCATCTTCATAATTTTCAATTTTGTCTCTTTGTTCTATTTCTTTGCCACTGCATTAGTTTATGACTTTATTATTTCTCAACCGAATTATTTTAACAATCATCTCAATCATTCCAGACTTCCAATTAAGTTTTCATATGGTTCTGGCATGATCTTTCCAAAATGCCAGTGTTGTACCATTCACAATAGCAAAGATACGGAATCAACCCAAGTGTCCATCAACAGATGCCTGAATAAAGAAAATATGGTGTATGTACACAATAGAATACTATTCTGCAATAAAAAAAGTGAGATCATGTCTTGTACAGCAACATGAATAGAACTGGAGGTCATTATCTTAAGTGAATCAAGCCAGGCACAGAAAGTCAAATATTGCATGTTCTCATTCATAAGTGGTGCTAAATATTGTGTACATGTGGACATAGAGAGTGGAATGATAGACAATGGAGACTTGGAAGGGTGAGGAGGATGAGGGGGGGGCAGATGATGAGAAATTACTTAGTGGGTATAACACGTGATTTCAGGGATGGATACCCTAAAAGCCCTGATTGACTGCTACCCAATTTATGTATATAACAAAATTGCACATGTATCTCATAAATTTGTACAAATAAAAAACTATGAAAAATAACTAAAAGTAAATAAACATAATTTTTTTAAAAAAAGTTAATTTTTTCCTCTACTACAATCCTTTAGCACCACCTTTACACCTTAAATGTGAAGCATGGCAGACAATGCCCAGATGATCCAGGCCTTGCCTACACTCCTCAGAAATATTTTGACATTCTCATGCAAACTCCTTTATCTATTTCTATGAAACTACCTACAGCTGCCTTGAGAATGGCATGTTGTCGTGTGCCTCTTTGCCCTTTCATTTGCCCAAATGTTACCTGGAACACTTCTCCATTTCTATACAGTTTTGCCTAACTCTTCCTTATCTTTCCAAACTAAGCTCAGGTGATCTTCTCTTGTCCTCCCCATGTTGGAAAACTAACACAATATGTGGGACCAAGACACCGCATACATAGTGCAGACCATTTTAGTGCAGTGAAGTGGAAGGCAGAGTGCCTTCAGGTCTAGAGAACTCTCCCAAGCCTTCTTCAGTTGCTGTGTGTCATGGACAGTGAATAGAGAGCCAGGTGTCATCATAGGATTGAAATGGGCTTCTTATACTAAAAAATAGCTGTTTCCTGAAATCAATACATGTCCTAGAGGGGGACCAGGAGGTAATCAACCATCTCAAAGACCACATGTCTGGGAGTAGATGATCCAGCTGAAGATTGTCCAGTGCCTTCATCTGGACCAGTCCAGGCTTGATAAGGTCATACAACACATCTAGCAGAAGAGTGCCAACAGTTATGTGGTACTCCCAGCCACCCAGGCAATACCCAGTGGGCCTGCCACTGAGGGGACTCCTGTGGTGGACCCAGGCCTCAGGTGGCAGCTCAGGAACTTGACCTCCTAGCTGAAGCAGAAGCAGGTCTGAGGGGTGCTTAACCTACCAAGGGGTGGGACAAGGACAGAAAAAGCATGCGCATGCTCTATGCATTCCTGCCAGTGGCTTTTCACGGCTGTGCCCCAGACAGCAATGAGGACGCAGGCCAAGCTGGAAGAAGAACATGTGGTAGCAATTACAGTAAGACACACTGCCTAGCACAAACCTATCTTTTCCAACTCCGTGTTTCTTTGTGTCACAAAGACAATTATTTTAAAATCTCATCCCTCCATACCATATACCTGGGCTTAAATTCTCTGTTGGATTATTTGATGTGGGATTGGAAATGCCATCTACTACCAAAACTAAATTTTTGAAAAATTTTTTATTTAAATATATTAGAGGGTACAAGTGTTCTTGGTATGTGCACAGATTTCATAATGCTAAAGTCAGGGCTTTTAGTGTGCCTGTCACTAGAATAGTATATGTTGTACCTGAGAGGTAAGCAAAGGTAAGGTTTTAGGTTTTTTTTTTTTTTTTTTTTTACAGTTATGGCTCCTGCTATATTGATTTATCATGTATGGGATACTGTTTGATGTATTTTGTATATTTTAAATTTTTTTAAAAATTTAAACAAAGACCATAATAATGGGATGAAATGAGGGCATAGCCAAAGTTGGGGCTGACCTGCCAGATGTCAGGGCAATGAGGAATGAGGAAGAGATCTCTGTGAGTCTGCAAAGCTTACAGCTGAGTAAAAAAAGGGAGGAAATTGCTGATGTGTCTAGGGAGCAATTTCCTTAGGTAAAAGATGGACCCTGAATAGCCAGGTGCTGACTCCAGCACTGCCTACTGCCTAGGGGAACAAGGGGCATTGTGCTGGGTACAACTGGGTGCCAGAACATTCTGAGGACACACACCATAGGAAAGCGTGGGCCACGCACTTCTCATGCTAACATCTACTTGCTGTTTTAGGGAAAGATAAGTAAATTATTGGATTTAATTAAGCATTGAATTAAATTGGACATTTTTTCTCTTTCTTTTGCTAACCAATGTCTGGGGCTCAAGAGAAAGATATTTTTAAAGAAAAACTAATAAATTAAATTTTCTATGTAGATCTGAGTGGCCACATAATGTAAATTTCATGACCTTGCTACATTCTCAGTAAGAAAAGAAATATTTTAAAAAACACACTTTGGATTATAAAGTATATTTACTAGAGTGTATGCAGAAAAGTTTCATAAGCTTTGGACCCCATGCCACGAGCAAACTTCCAACAGGTACTTATTCTTCTAGGGCCCTGCGCTCATTGTTCTTCATCTCATTGCTGTGTGTTGTTGCCTTTGTTTATTATTAGATTTTGTTTCTTCACTGATGATGTCACAGAACCTGTCATTTCTAGAAGCCAGCATTTCACCCTTGCTATCTTTTTTTCCATTCTACTGGTCCTTGCCAGAAGTCCCTAGTTGCCTGGCATAAGAAAACCATCATGATTATCTCATTAATACTTGGACCTGGCCTCCCTGCTAATCAAGTTGGTAGTACTGCTGAGAATTCAAAGGAGCAGAACAGAAATCTGCTAAGAGGGAATAAATTGGTTCTCAGACTATAGTTCCAGAAAGCTGCTTAAAGACAAAAATTTGCCTGCTGTTGAAATAAAAGACATGTAAAGTGCAGACTTATGAAGAGTACAGCTTTGTGTATTTGATTGGTCTGGACTCTAGGCTTCTGGAAAGGCAAGATCATGCTCTTAGTATTGCCTTCAGTGCCTTGTCTTTACGAGGCTTTCACATTCATTGATTGAGTCAAAAATAAGCAAAGTCTGAAATGGATTATCTTTTTCACTCTCTATCCTCTCTGAATTAACTTATTGCTTCTTAGACTGTGTCTGTGTGGAAAGTGATTTGCACTGGCTATGCCCAGGTGGTCTATTATAACTCTGGAGGTAAATTCCTTATTTACTATCTATCACTTGGAAAGTTTATTATCATTCTATTGGTTTGTTTGTTTATTTACATAAGGCATTGGTCACAATATATTAGATATACTTGCTGAATGCTGAAGTAAGATGTTTGACATTCATAAATTACTCCTGATATGTATGTAACTATCATAGATAAAAACGGATTTAGGTAATAAAGCTACCTGTAATTGAGGTAAATGAGAAGTGAGAGAAATGATAGTTGCAGCTTCCAAATAAAAGCCAATATTTCTGGTCACTATAACTTGAAATTTTATTGTAGAACAACTCTGACTCCTCCCATAACTCTATAAAATATACAAACCAGCTCAAAAAGGAGATTTTTTTTCCCACTGGGTATAACATTATTAGACAGATGGTATTGTATAGATATTCAGATTAATGATAAATTCTATCAATTATACATCAAATATTGACTGAGCATGACTTTTATGTTCTAGTTCATGCAGACTGTATTTGTTGATGTGGACTCTCTAATAAAACTGAAAGTTCCCATGAATAGATGCAAGCCCATCTCATTGCTTATATTCTTTCTGGAATTTGCTTATGCAAAGACATAAATTCCAGAAATATTCAAGAGAACCGTCTATGGAAATCTCATATACCAACTCTAAATTTTGAATCAGAATTGAGTCAGATTAATATATAGACATAGTTGTCTGAATTTGTCATGGTAAGTATAATAGATGGCTGGGTAGACTTTGAATATAGCACTTTCAATTTGGTAAAATAATTAGAACCACTCTGGTTTTGATATTGTCATACCTACTGTTTGTAAAATTATAAGAGTTGTTATTTATTAGTAGCAAATGTCATAACATAAGCCAGCTGTCATTTTCCTATCTCATTAAAGAATATGTGTTCCAATTCTGAGATTTAATTATTTGTTTAACATTTGGAAGCAAGCAACGTGAAGAATCGTGTTTTTGTGTGTGTCCTTGATTGCCAGATGATCTCTGATATGCTGTGGTTACAGGGGTCAGAGTACCAGCCTTTGGAGATAAATTTCCCAGGAAATACCTTTGAACCATCATTTTTTTCCTCAGAAAAAAGTAGACATCATAAACAAAATGTGTAATTTCCGGTTTTCCAGAAATTTGAAAATGTCAGAGCAAATGAAGAGCAATTGGAATGAAAATACAGTACATTTAATCAGATATGAAACAAATGCATCAGGCTGCTTCTTGTTGCTATTATTCTAATCATAAGAAAACGGCATGCACGCAGAATCATTTGACTTTCCGCAGCAAATTCCTTGGTACAAAAAGTACCCTGCGGTTTATGTAGGGTATTGCATTGTTTAGTGGAAAATTCTCCCATTTCCCTTCTCCATAAACCTGTCATTTTAACATATTCCTTTTTAGATCAGTTAGGGACCAAGGAAGCTATTCTCTGATATAATAAAAAGGAAAGAACATTGAACCTGTGGCGTCCAACTGGTAAGAATGAACTTAAGCCAAAGCCGGTAATCTCTAGAGAACTCAGTAAATACTCTGGCTTTTTATGGTGATACTGTCTCTCAGACATTTTAAGACCTAACATCTAAAGAATAGATTTTAAATTAATAAATGAATAGAAAAGAATAAGATCTCTCATTTTTGATGTCAAACGTTCCTGGCCTTTTTCTCATTTTCTTATCAATACTTTGTAGATTTTTTTTTTCATCCCACTGAATTCTTTTGGTGTTTACCCAAGTTCTCTCTTTTGACCTTTTCTCACTCTGTATTTTCTCTTTAGGCAATCTTAACCACTCTCATCACTTCAACCATCTTGAATGATTTGAAAACCTATGTCTAGTCCCAATATTTCCTTGTGGTCCAGACTTCCAAAACAATTAACAATAACAGTGGCAATATTCATTGTATATTTTGGGCTGTGCACTGGGTTGACAAGTGTACCTGCATGATCCCATTTAACTCTTACAACAACCTCTTATGAGATAGATGCTGTTATTATCTTTATTTTACAGGAGAAGAAACTCAAGCGATATCACACAATTTGCCTAGGATATCACACAATTTGCCTAGGATCACACAAATAGTAAATGACTAAGCTGGGTTTTAAACCTTTATATATGTATTTTTTATTTCAATAGATTTAGGGTGTACAAGTGCTTTTTGTTACATGGATGAATTATATAATGGTGAAGTCAGTGCTTTTAGCATACCCATGACCAGAATAGTGTACATTGTACCTGATAGGTAATTTTTGATCTCTCACCCCCTCTAATCCTCCTCTTTTCCTAGTTTCCAATGCCCATTGTGCGACTTTATGACCATATATACCCGTTGTTTAGCTCTCACTTACAAGTGAGAACATGTATTTGTTTTACCATTCCTGAGATACTTCACTTAGGATAATAGTTTCCAGTTCCAAAAAGTTGCTGCAAAAGACATTATTTCATTCTTATCTATGGCTGACTAGTATTCCATCATTATATCAAAAGGATACCTGCACTGGAATGTTTATCACTGCACAATTCACAATACACCTTGACATTTTGACTCTAAAGTGAGTGCTTTTTAATCGCAGAGATATGCCTATCAATCCCCTGCTAAACATTTTCCCTTGAATCTCCTACAACCCTCTGAAAGCCAGTATACAGAAACACACTTCCAAGTAAATCTGCTTCCCTTTTGGCAATTAATTAATGCATTCAACCAGTAAGAATTAGTGAAGCATCACACAGTCAGACTGTAGCCTATGCCCTAAGGATAAATGTTGAACAAAATAATAGTGGCCCCTGCATTTATAGAGCTTATTTTTTAGAAAAGGAAGGCTGTCATTAATTATGTTATTGTGCTAATAGAGAATTAATTCCAAGCTGAAATAAGTGCTAAGAGGGACAAGTGCAATATCCTGTGAAAACACCTAAGAAGAGACTTGCTGTCTTTGAGGGGGAGAGAAGAAGGAGGACTGCAAGGAGGGCTTTCCTGATGGATTACTAATTAAGTTGAGATAAGAAAAAAAAAAAAGAATACTAATTAACTAGAGAGAGGACAACTTCCAGGCAGAAATTCCAACATCTGCAAGGGCCCTGAGATGTGAAGGAGCCAAGCATATTAGAGGAACTGGAAAGAAGATTGGAATATCTGGGAGAGTGGTCAAAGTTACAGGTGTAGAACAGACAAGTAAGGACAAGACCTTGGTGGGGCCTCCAAGATATATTAAGTATTTTCCTCTTTTTCTAGGACCAATGAAAAGCCATTAGGGAGATTTAATCATTGCAGTATAGGAATAAAACAAGCTTTGAAACACCATTCTGGATGCTGTTTTGGGGCTGGATTGGAGAGGGAAAGAGCAGATTCAGGGGAATCAGGAAAGAGGGTATTTCAGTGGTCTGGGTGAGAGATGAGGTCTTCTCTTTCATTCATTGTTTAGAGAAGGGTGGTAGTCTTGGAGATAGAGATGAAAATCACTCAAATCTACTTTTCCATTCAAATCAGAAAGCTTGAAGTCATCTCAGCTTCACCCTTTCTCCTACTCCTCTTATTCAATTATTCTTCTGTTGGTTTTACCTCAATATATTTTGTATTTTTTTCTCCTATCTTCATTGTTATGGTTACTACCTGAGTTCTGAGTCACTTTATCATTTGTACTAATGCAATTGTACATTTGATTCATTCTCTATGCCATTGCCAGAGTGTTTATTTTAAAATATAAATACGAAGTTTCTTTTCTGTTTGTATAGGAGATAAATGCTAGTTGGTGATTAGTGATCAATGGGAAATTGAAATTGGTGAGATTCCATCTCTTAGAAGAACAATTATGTATAGCTTCCACAAAACATTCTATACAATTTCTCAAAGTGTCCTAGTGGAATCAAGATATGGTCGCCCATAGATATAACCAGTTCAATAGATTCTCCAATTGGCTGTCTTTCCATTTTCCTGGAGTTATTAAATAAACCACTTGCATATAAGCCTTTGTCATAAGCTCTGCTTTTGGGTAGGGACACAGGCTGGGACATCCACGTTGACTCTGGGAGATGTAACGGTGACTAAAGATAAAGATAAAAGAGCTAATAACTTAATAAAGAAGGTGCTCTTGAATTATGCTTAAACAACAGCAATGATAAATTAGTTCTGATTAGTAATGATTCAGCAATTAATGATCATAGAAGAATAACTAGTAAGCATTATGTTTTAGCTCACTATTTTAAATGAACCAAAAAAGAGACATAACAAAAGAATTGCAAGAGACAAATTTAACAAGTAAAGATGTCCAGGCATTGAATGATCACAAATTTGGGGTTTTAGTTCTAGGAAAATGTCACCAATTCTAACATAAATAAACTGGAAAAAAGAAAACCCATAAGGCACAAAACATAGGTGCTATAAGAAGCTATGCTATGAAGAACAGATGGTATCCTGGAAAAGGCGCAGAGTATCTCACTAAACTTCCAATATTTATGTGTCTTTCATAGCACTAGTAGCACTTTAGCTTCCAAGACCTATTTCTTGAGCTCTAAGGATAGAGAATTGAAAAGTGAGAAGTCTTCAGTGAAGACTGAAAGACTCATTTGGAAAACTCACTTTATTGCATAATATTGTTGCCAATGAGGGGCTTCTCAACTTCACTTGTGAGATGGTGATCATGGGTCAGTCCCCAATTTTTCTAGCTCATAAGGAATATATTGAAACAATAGGGCACCCAAAGATGATAGATAATTAATACAGAAACTTGTTTCATTGAAAAGAATCAGGTAATCCTGGTCCACTTTTTCAGCTGGAGAATCTAAAGTGATGCACCAGTCCCGGTTTCTGATACAGAGGTTTTAATTAAGGAGATAAGCCCAAATGAGAGCAAACTCTGTTTTCCAGGCTGCTGTCTCCATTAACTATTTAAATTTCAGATTTCTGTGCACATTTTTTTGGTTGGTCATTATGCCTACGTGGAGTTTCTGAGTCTCTGATTTCAGAAAGTCATCTTGTGGGAAATGACTGTCTCTCCCGGGAGACAAAATAAGAACAGCTTCTGCTTTTTCCCAATATTGGCTTAAACAGCAAGGGCTTGGCTACTCCTTAAAATTTCCTAGGAGACGCTGGGATTTCACATGCCTTCTTATGAACCCAGGTCTAAGGTGCATGGTCCTCGCAGTGCAAGCTCTCTTTCACCACCACTGCTGTAGTTAGTAATGGTGTCTCCACCAAATGCTAGAGGTTCTTTCATGGAATAAAACAAAGAAGCAACATAGCAAATGTCACCTTGAATTGCATTAGTGAAGCAAAACGGAAGCTTCCCGGACTCTGTGTCAGTTTGTTGTAATTGTCTCTGAGACCTTTTCCAGGGTATTATTGACATGAGGTCTATTCATCTTTCCTGGTAGTGCTCAAAATCAGATACTAGGAAAATGGACAATAACTCTAATCTCTATTTCCCTACTATATTTATTTCATAGAAAACCAACCACATATACAGAGTAAGTTTTATTTTCCCAAGAATAATATTCAAAATAACACTGACAGTACATGAAAATACATAAGGATAACTACACATAGAACTTGGATTTTTATCGTTACATTCTTTGTGTGATTGGTTGTGCGTGTTTTTATTATTCTTTGTAATTGATATGATCAATTACCTAGAAAACTGAAGAGGCCTTAGTATAAAAACAATTAAAATTGATAATAGCATTTGGTAAGGTAGATGGTGAAAAGAAAGCTATGCAATACTAATAGTTTTTATTTTCTCTTCAAGCTATCAGCAGTCAGAACTGGAATGGGAAAAACATTCCATCCACAACAGCAAGAAAACACACTAATGACTTAGAAGTAAATTTAATAGGAAAGGCATAGTAAACTATAAAACTTCTTAATACTCATAAAACAATATATACAAAACTGGAAAGAAATATTATACCTTCAAATCAGAAGATTTAATTAAGTTGGACCCCATGCATATACCATATACAAAAATCCAGGTGACTTAAAGATTTGGGTAAAATAACTTAAAAGTACAAAACTAAGAGCCACAATCTTGTAGGCTACATTTTACATTAATTTTGGATTTCTAGTAACAAAGACTAAAAACCTAGAGTCTATAGGGGACAAAATAACATAAATACTTGATTTGAAAAAAACCTTTTATTTACAAGCTACTGTAATTACAGTCAATAGACAGAAAAGGAACTGGGCAAAAACATTAGTACCACAGGTGAAAAAAAATGTTAATATCTATATGATAAAGGAGAGCTTTTTCAATTGACAAGAGAAGACTAAGCAAGCAATCCAGTATAAAAATAAGCAAAAAATGTGGATAGACAAATGACAGAAGAACAAATTTTAAAAGATTCAGAAACACAAGAAGTAATGATAATATTTTCCAATGGTTAAGAAAATGCAAATTAAATAAATATAACTTTATATAACTGGAAATTATTTAAAGAATAAAATTCTTAACACTGTTGGGAATATTATAAGATCATTCTCAAGGCCTGGTGCTGTGGCTCATGCCTATAATCCTAGCACTCTAAAAGGCCAAGGTGGGAGGATCATTTGAGGCCAGGAGTTTAAGACCAGCCTGAGCAAGAGCGAGACCCCCTCTCTACAAAAAATTAAAAAATTAGCCTAGTGTGGAAGGCTGAGGCAGGAGAATTGATTGAGCCCAGGAATTTTTGAGGTTGCAGTGAGCTATGATCAAGCCACTGCACTCTAGCCTGGGCAACAGAGTGAGATTCTATCTCAAAAACAAACAAAAAAAAATTAAACACACACACACAAAATAAAATGATCATTCTCATACATTGTTGGTGAAGTGTGAATCACTGCAATGATCTTTGTGAAGCAATTTAATAACATCTACTAACCTTAAAAATGCATATACCTTTCAGCCCACCAACCACAATTTTCAGAATATATTCCTTCGAAATAAAAGTACCAGTATGTAATATATAGGTGTAAGGGTACTGCAGCCTTGTTCTCAATAATTAAAAATAATTATAATACAATTTTTCAAACTAAAGAGAACACTCATGAATAAGAGAAATAGTAGGAAAAAATATGGTATATATATAACATGAAATATTATGCAGCCATTACAAAGAATGAATTATTTTTATGGTTATGAAATTATTTTTAAGGGATTTCCATGATATATTGTTGAATGAGAAAAGACACAGAACATCATATGCTTATACGATCCCATATTTATATAATAAATGATATTGAAACATCCTATATGTACATGAACCCATATCTTTTTTAGATTATATAAGGTTAGAGTAGAAAAATATTAAAGAACAATACTAGGATGTTAATATGGTTTATCTGAAGGGCACACAGTGGGGTACCCCAATGTGTGTATGTATGTGAAATAAAGATGGGAGAACAATTCAGCAGGAAGTAGCTTGATGACTAAGTCACCCTCCTCCCATACGTATGGGAGGGTAAAATTGACAGTGAGGAATATGTAACAGAGAAAATGGCCTGTAAAAGGATAAATATGTTTTCTGTCTCTTCAAAACCCCCTTACCCTTTTTGAGAACTAAAACCTGTCTCAGGCCAGTGGTCAGGATGGGCGGCAGAGTGTCCTTTGTTCTTTTTGCGACAGGATATGGCTCAAGGGAATTATCCAGGCAGAAGATGCAAGACTGTCTTAGTCTGGGCTGAGGTCATAAGATTGTCTTAGCTGAAGATGGGATGAATCAGAACCTTTAAAAGCTCTGCTCTTCTGCTCAGAAGCAGGATGTTGGTACTTTAAGACAGGAGTCTGCCAACCTCCTCATTTGGCCAAAAATAAATAAATAAATAAAAGAAGGAGGAAAGGGAACCAATTAAAAAGCAGGAAAAAAAAGACCATTTAAAAATACATATGTTAAAACTCATATTTACATATTAATGAAATGTATATCAGTATAAATAATTTCCTTTAAAAAATAAAATAATATAACCTACATTTTTGCTTTGCAGATCTGAATATATATAATTTTTGTTCTGCTCAACTTCTGCATGTTCCCAGGTAAGTTCAGCAATCACCTGCTTCTCTTGACACTTCTCCAGAAAAATGTGTTTAATTAGGAAAGAAACCCAATATTTCAAGAAAAGTTCTAATCTTTTCTTTCTCTCCCACAAGAAAGATATTTGTAAGTAATCCCTTTTAACTTTTCAAAGGACTTCTTTTTTATTTTAATTTTTATTTATTTTTTTAATATATATATTTATTTCAGAATATTACGGGGGTACTAATGTTTAGGTTACATATATTGCCTTTGCCCCACCTGAGTCAGAGCTACAAGTGTATCCATTCCCCCGACAGTGTGCACAGCACCCATTACATGTGAATATACCCATCCCTTCCTGCCCCCCACTTGCCTGACACCCGATGAATGTTACTACCATATGTGCACATAAGTGTTGATCAGTTAATACCAATTTGAAGGTAAGTACATGTGGTGCTTGTTTTTCCATCCTTGTGATACTTCACTTAATAGAATGGGTTCCAGCTCTGTCCAGGATAATATAAGAGTTTCTAGATTACTCTTGTTTTTTGTTGCTGAGCAGTACTCCATGGTATACATATACCACACTTTATTAATCATTCATATATTGATGGACTTGGGTTGTTTCCACATCTTTGCATTTGTGAATTGTGCTGCTATAAACATTCAGGTGCAGATGTCTTTTTTTCCTTTGGGTAGACACCTGGTTATGGGATTACTAGATCAAATGTTAGTTCTACTTTTGACTCTTTGAGTTATCTCCATATTACTTTCCATAGAGGTGGTATTAGTGTGTGCATGCTACACATCCAATAAAGGGCTGATATCTAGAATCTATATAGAACTCAGGAAGATCAATAAGAAAAATAAAATAAGCCCATTAAAAAGTGGACAAAAGGACATGAACAGAAACTTTTCAAAAGAAGGCAGACTAATAGCCAACAAACATATGAAAAAATGCTTAACATCTCTAAGCATCAGCGAAATGCAAATCAAAACCACAATGAGATATCACTTAACTCCAATGAGAATGGCTTTTATCAAAAAGTCCCAAAACAAAAAATGCTGGCGTGGATGCAGAGAGAGAGAAACACTCAGACGTTGCTGGTGGGACTTCAAAGGGTTTCTTGACAAATCTTATTTGAGTCTAGATAGCCTGAAAATGTTTGTCATTCAAGAGGTCCAATAAAAATATATCCAATTTATTGACATTAGGCCAAACATATTTTTCTCTGTGGTGACAAAAACAATCAGTTTTTCACACACTTTTAATCAAAAGTAGAGATGTCTTATGAACACAGCAACTAAACTTCATAGCCTGACAATCAAGGATCTAGCTTGTTCTCCTTCACAGGGCGGTTTCCTGAACATTTATTGTGCAAATAATCTTTTACCACCTTTTTTCCCTTGGTATACATTAATATTTTTTAATACTAAAACCACAAGTGATTTATTTGCAAATGATCTCATAATAAAAATTACTAACTTACAGAAGTTCTAATCACTGACTTCTTAGCACCTTTGTTTTCTAATCATTAAAATGAGGAAAATAGATTGTTTTAAAGGTTAAATATAATAAAATGATATACAGGAAGTATCTAGCGAAGGCTTCTTGCTATCACTCAACTCCTATTTCTTTTCCGTCTTCTTCTTCTTCTTTTTCTTTCATTATGTTCATTGTTTTAGATTGTTGGTAGCAACATATAAACATATGGCAGAGATGGAACTATGTAGTGCACAACCCATTGTATATGGTTTCATTGGGGCTTTTTAAAAAATTAAAACTAAGTAATGATCTCATTATTATTACAATGGGCTTTGTAGGCCCCACGTGGGGAGCTATTGCCTTAATGCGAATCAATCTCTTGTAATCCTTATGCACAAGGCCACGGTCATTTCTATGCTGGCTCTTTCTGCTGTCTCCTCCACCACTCAATTTCCTAGATATCACATAAGCCTAAACTCAAGCGTCACCTTCTTTGTTAAATTTCTACATTGCCTTAAGTAAAACCAATTATTCATTCTTTTTCAAAAAATAGTTATTAAGTGCATATGCATACAAAGAAGAAAACAGATAGTGTCCCAGAATTTATGGCATTATGGCAAATGCAAATAAGTAATCAGCAGTCAAAATACAGTGGGTATTTTTTAAAATTAATTTTACTCCTGTTCTAATCTCATGCATCCAAACTCAACTTGAGGTCAGGGAAGGCTTTCTAATAGAAGTACTGGTTAGGAATTAGCCAGATGAAATGTGAATGGAGGAGGTGAACTTCAGAAAAAGAAATGAAAGAATAAATGACTTTGGAAAAGGCTTGAAGATAACAAACTACTGAGTATATAAGGAACCCAGCAATAAATTAAGGAAAACTGAACTGAAAAATGTGGAGAGGGAGAGAAATTATGGACCACATGATAGATGAGGTGTTTGCTGTTCATTTCATCTTCCTATATAGATTTACATTCTGTGTGAGAAATAACCAAGTCTTCTAACTTTTATTTGCTATTAATAGATATAGCATAAATCTGGGCCCCTAGTGAATCTCAACAAATACTTCTTGATGGATTTTGGCACAGCTTCTGTGTGGGTTTTGGCTAAAATAACCATTTACATTGCCAATTTAAGCAAAAATTTCATGTGTATCATAATGACTTTAAGTGCCTTTGACTTTCTAAATGTCTATGACTCTGTTTGCTTTTAGGCTCTAGGGACATACATTCCAAGTGTGAATTTCCCCTGAGATTTATTTATCACATACTTGCTCTGGGTGTTAGCCCGGGCAAGCTCCTGCCAGTATGGTAAAGCAGTGATGTTTGTTTTTGAGTCTGTCCCTCCTTCTTCCTGTATTTCCCTTCTTCTTAATGCCATTATAGCCACTTCACATCCCTAAATTCAGCCCATATGCCCAAACCCAGGCAAATCTTTGCCACCAGAACATCCATGTGACTCCCCTCCTGATTCTCTGTGACATTACTTTCAAGCCAGCAGTCTCTTGAGGAGTGCCTTTACTTTGATCTATTTTCTATTTACAGTACTCAAATATAGGCCACAATGGGAAGAGAAGATTATAGGATTAGCCTAGAGTGTAGCCTAATCTATAATGGAAATGTTAGTGACACTGAAGAAAAGAGGGATGATGAGATTTTTTGAGGAACTTAATAAATTCAGTTTTCAAATATGCTCTACTTGAAGTGTTTACTATTAGGTTATTAAGTATGAAATGTCCGATTTCCTTAAGTGCTTAGTTTGATAATTGATATCTCTGACATTTCACTTTGATACTTCTTGTTTTATGTTTATTGTGAAGGTATATCTTCAAGTCTTTCAAACACACGTTTTGACTTGTGATTATCTTTCAAATTTTTTTTAAGAGCAATTTTTGTGAGACCACGGATAAGTCAAAATTTGTGTTATTTTCAAATATGAGTTCCATCCTGGAACCAATGAAGCGCAGACAGCTTGAAATACCAACAAAGTGTTTGGAAAGGATGTGAGTAATGAATGCACAGTATGTCGATGGTTTGAGAAGTTCCATTCTGGTGATTTTAATATTATAAATGAGCCATATGCGCCACCTGAGACCAAGGTGGATAACGATGAGCTGAAAGCTGTAGTGTAAGTGAACTCAACTCAACCTATGCATGATTTAGCAACAAGTTTTGATGTTACTATTCCAACAATATTGGACCATTTGAAACAAGTGGGCAAGGTAAACAAGCTGGATAGATGGGTACCGCATGAATTAAATGAGTGTCAGAAGAGAAATCATCTTGAAGGTTGCCTTTCTTTGCTGTCATGACATAAAGGTGAACCATTTCTACACCTTATTGTTATGTGTGATGAAACATGGATTCTTTTTGATAATCACAAGCATTCAGCACAATTGTTGTGTAAAGATGAAGTGCCAAAACACAATCCAAAGCCGGACATTCATCGTAAAAAGCTAATGGTGTGTGTTTGGTGGTCCAGTGCTGATATTATCCACTATCTACTGCAACCGGTTGGATGAAATGATGAGGATGCTTGTGATTAAGCAGCCAAAATTGGTAAATAGAGACAGGCCAATCCTCTTGCAAGACAATGACGACCACACATGGCACAAACAATGCAGCTCAAATTATAGAGGCTAGACTTGGAAATTCTCTGTCATCCACTGTATTCACCAGACCTTGTACCAATTGACTACCACTTCTTCCAGGCTTTGGGCACTTCTTGCAAGGAAAAATATTCAATTCTCAACAAGCTGTGGAAAACGCCTTTTGCAATCTCATTGCCACTCACTCTCCAGGCTTCTTTGTTGCTGGCATAAGCAAACTATTGTTAAGATGGCAAAATTGTGTCCATAGTTTAGGGGCATACTTTGATTTATTGTACTGCTTCTTGTTTGAGATATAATAAACCAAACTTTTGTTTTAAAATTGAACATTTCATATTTAATGACCTTAATAATATATACATGGCAGACAATTCAAATATTTATCTGAAGCTTGTAGAAAGTCTAGGCTAAAGATAAGATTTAACAACAGAAGTAGCTGTTGAAGCCATGAGTTTATGTGAGTTCACCCAATAGACGTGTGCAAACTGAGGAGAGGGCTGAGGATGGAGCCCAGTGGAATACCGACTTTTGAAAGGGGTGTGGGATATGAGAGCCCTGGCAGAGTACTGAGGGAAAGTTACCAGAGGTAATGGAAAACCAGGAGAGGGTAGCCTCACAAAAGCCATGGAAGGGGAAAGTTTCAATAAAGACACACAGGTCACCATGTAGATGATGCTGATTGTGTTGTCTGTTCAGCAAATCTCTTTCTAATTGGGAATCACCTTTCCACCGTCCCATGTACCTATAATGGTACTGCCATTCTCAGTTTTTTGCCTGCATAATAGCACAATGGTAGACATGGAGCTCAGATCCAATGAGTCAAAGCACAGGTTTTTCCTTTTTGCAAGGATTGTTCTCAATGAATAGGAATGTGATGGAAACATAGCCTAAATTTTTCCATGTGAGAGTGGTTTCCCAAATTGTGTTAATACTGTTTTTTCAAAAAGCCATAAAACATACCTATGAGCACATAAGCCAACTGTGATGATTAATGTTATATGTCAACTTAGCTGGACTATGAGATGCCCAGATATCTAGTAAAACATTATTTCTTGGTATTTATGTGAGGGCATTTCTGGAAGAGATTAACATTTGAACTGGTAGACTGAGTAAATAATTCTGAGGGAAATAATCCAATACATTGAGGGCCTAAATAGAATAAAAAGGCAGAGGAAGGGCAAATTTGCTGTCTGCTTGAGCTTGGAAATTCATCTTCTCCTACTGTCAGACATCAGCATTGCTGATTCTTGGGCCTTTTTGCCCAGGCTTGGACTTGCATCATTGGTTTTCCTGGTTCTCCAGCTTGCAGACGGCAGATCATGGGACTTCTCAGCCTCTGTAATCACATGAGCCAATTCCTATATAAATCTCCTCTTTTATATGTATCTATTTATATCCTATTGGTTCTGTTTCTCTGGATAACTCTAATATGCCAGCTATAAGAAGTTTATAAGAGAGTTACAGGATGCAGATCCTAGAATCTACTGTTTGAAAATCAACCATATTTTCTTGCTTAGATTTTAGTATGGACTTCATGAGGTAGTAAAAAAATCTAAAGTTTTAAAGTTGTTTTTAAATATGATGTTTATAGATAATATTGATTTGGATGATACTATTGCCTAGGATACCATTTTCAAGAGAGCTATGTTATAGCAATATTAACACTTTGAAATAAGAACATTACCATAGGAAAAAAGAAAAGATTGATCAAAAAATACCTTTTTCAGATCTAATGAAAATCCAAGATTGGTCATCCTGCAAAATTATGATATTAAATTTACAAAGTACCTTTAATTTTAGACTACTAACTAATCTGAAAGACAAAGACGATCATAGACTTTTGGATTGGGGGTCCCTCAGAGATTATGTAATATTCTATCCCATACTTTTATAGAAAAGAAAATGAGGCTAATTTCTCAAAGCCACTTAGTTGGAGGTGTATCAGAAACTTGTACCAATTCTCAGCCCAGTGATTTTCCACCTTTCCGCACTGGGCTGGGATTATCCTTTCTTAAACATCAGTGAGAACACAACCAGCCTCTGATTTAAAATGACTAGAATGGCTTTATTATTAAATGCTTCAAGCTATAAGGTTAAGTAGGGGTTCCCATAAATAATATGATTAATACTTTTTGTGACCATGTGCTTAGTCTCTTCATAATTGGGATGTGAACATAGTCCATGGCAGCAAAGAAGACCCTGTTCTTTATAAACACTATGGAACAGCTGCACAGTCTCACCCTGGCTCTTGAAAGTTTATGGAGTTAAAGCAAACTACTGAAGTAGCATTAGCTTTATTTGGTTTATGAGAATTATTTTAGACTAATTGCATATTTTGACCAAGATTAGTAACATCTTAAAATTTATATTTCTGATCTGAGTCTACTATTTTTATGACCACTGTTATGAATGGTGGTGCCCTTATCCTATCTGTGAGCCATTAATAATGGGATATGGAGAACTGTCTGATACGTCTAGCATAATTCCATGTACTCCCGCAGTCTTCCTTAATGATGCACCAGTAAGAACCCTGGAGGATGCAGTAAAATATGCTTTCAGATGCCTTAGAGTTGTTTCTAGTGCAATTGAATTTATAAAAAGTCCACAAGATAGGTGTTTTAGGAGCTTTAGCATGCTCAATTCTGTAATGCAAATACCATAAGCAGAGTTGTCAGTGAACTCACAGTATCATGATCTGATAAACTGCTAAGGGTTATTAGGCTCCAAGTTTAACTATTGTCAAATTGTGGTGGATGCTCTGATGCATAGCCCATGGATCCTCCTTAATGAAGGGTTTACTGGGAGAGCTGTAACCAAACATCCTTCAGCTGTCAACACCTTCAAGGCTGGCCTTTGTTGTAGATAGCCATCTTGCCCAAGGTCATATCCTGTCCCAGATAAGCCATGTCCAGTGACAGATTATAAAAGTCTGGCTATCTTAGTCCAACCTGGGACAACTCTGAAAGTCAGTTTTAACTCCAGAGTTCCCCATGGCATCAGCCAAGGCTCTTTGGGGGCCATTACTGCAGTTTGACTTTTCTTTGCCCATTTCTGCTTCCTCCCACTCCCATCCCCGAATATTGATCCCTAAGACACTACTTATTAAACATCTTTGTGCAAAACTTTATATCTGAGTCTTATATCCAGAATAGGATATTATTATTATCTGGAGCATAGATATTTATCTTTTTTGATTATCTGAAATGTATTGTTCAATATAATCATCTATCCTCATGATGGGCAATGCTATACATAGAAAAATAAATTTTGAAAAGTCAACTTGTTTTTCAGGAGGATGGAAAGTAGTGTACACTATCAATATGACACTAAATTCCTCTTCATTGATGACTAGAGTATTCTTCTTTGGGGGGTGTGGGCCAACCTCAGACAATGAGTGCATATTCTCAATAGTTTAAATTGAGTTACCTCCAGGCAACCCTGCTGAGAGCAACAGGATCATTTGGTACCTGGGGCTGGAGAGGAGTCAGGACCCCAACATAGAAGTGGTATGTGCTGGGATATTGGGTGGGCCTTGAAAGGAAGGTGGTTGACAGGTCATCTGACTCGTTCTCTTTCTAGTAATATTCCATCTCACCATGAACACCTTGAAGGGGGGACAATATCTTATTTATCTTTGTCATTTTAGTGTTTCTCTGTCTGGCAAATAATAGACAGTTGTCTTAATTTCAGATTTTCCGGATACAGACTCTGACACGAGGACTTGAGAAAAGTAGTTCGGAAGGGTGTAGGAAACACGGAAGTGGGAGTGAGAAGGGAAGGGGGGCAGGACAATAAAGGGTGTGTTGTCAATAAAATGTGGCTGTGTGTGGGCTGGGCTGTTGGAACTTAATTTCCCCAATAAAACTCTAGGAAGCTTTAAACACAGGTACATCAGAGCTATTTCACCTGATGGCCAAGGGAGCTGGAATATTTGTGCCCTGATTCCTGTGACCATTTGATGAGAGCTGTTCCTAGAGAGTAATAAGTTCTAGATTTCATAACTGCTCAGCCAGGAAAGAAAGACCTTTCTAAGTTTTGCAGGAAGTCCTGAGGTAAAGAAGGGTGGGTACTGGTGGTTGGAAGCTGAGTCAGTGCACGTTGAAGAGGTAAGGCCCGAGGAATACAGTGAGTCACTGACAACCTCTGCTATAATGGATAAGCAAATATTTCTGAAACTCAACTAACAGCTATAAATGAACCCCAGTTCCCATAAAAATACCAGCCTCAATTGCCAGGTATTTTAAGAGTATTCTGAAAGACTAATCAGGCCCATGTTCAAACATGATTACCAGGTATGAAAATGATGGCTATCCAAAATGTCTCAAGAAGAGAGCCGACTGATACAGATGGTTTGTTGGCAGATGAAGCTTCTGGATAAACCCCATATTTATAATGAAATAGAAATAAAGAAAACTTCAATATGAAGAGACTACCCTAAACAGGCAAAGTTCACAGGAGGGGTGAGCCATAAGCAACGCAAGAGACAAGGAGCAGGAAGGACAGAGAGAGCAGGCACCATGGCTCTGTATCTTACCAAAGCCAAGTGTTCCTACCACACAAGGGAGGGGTGGGGGGCATCTTGGCAACACTGCAGCAGGTTACAGGCTCCCTTGAAGGTCACAGGACTTTAAATAGGTATGAAGTGGAAGTAATTTCTGCAACTTTGTTCCGGTTCGTTATTGGGGAGTCAGATGGCTGCAGGTAGTACAAATAGGAAAGATCTGCCCATCAGGTTATATATACCTGGCATCGCCACTCAGATGTTTGATCAGTGGTTCTAAACGGAGGGTTAAAATTTGCACTTTCTAAGTTTACAGTTCTCTTGTCCGTTTTTCTTACTGTTCTCAGTAGATGGACATATTTATCTTGGCTATTTTTTTGGCATAGAATGCTAGGTGTTTAGGAAAGGCTAAAGGTGAGGAGACAGAAGTCCCCAAAGGACACAAGACTCTGTGGGAAGTCATTTCATCTGAAATTAGATCCCTTATTGAGTGTCTTGCTCACTCTGGGTACGGAATAATAGTTTGATGAATTAAAATAATTCTGCGAACTATTTTGGATCTGAGCAGGTACTAGAATAATCTAAAACCTCAACTAATCACCATAATTTTTCAGATATGTCACTTTTAGAAAGAAGTAGAAAATATTAATAGTAAAAAAGCTATTAAGAAATTTATTCAATAAAAAGCACCAATTTCACACTTCATCTTGGAGCCAGTCTATACAATATTGAGTGTAATGTCTTAGAAGAATTTACATCCACATGGTCAAGCTATAAAATGTACTGTGTTTACAGTTGCTCCCTGATTCCTGGGAGATAAAATAATAGCCCTGAGTCAGGTATAATCTTCAATTAGTAAAGATGGATTTAATTATGTTTATGAAGGATTTAATTATGTTTATGATAGAGGACAACTTATTGTAAACACAAATGGACGAATCAAAAGAGTTTTGAATTTATTCTCTTAACTAGAAAATCCAATCAACAAGAAAATCCTGCACCTGAGGGGTCTTAAAGTTTCATTAACCAGAGGGGAAATAAGGTCTTTGAAAGAGCTCTTTCCTTGGGAGCCACTTCTGTATCTACCAGAAAGCGCTGAGGAAATACCCTTCTTCGGGGAAAAATTCTTCCTTCTTTGGATGAATGACCTAAGGACAGGTTGGAAATTTAAAAATGGTGAAATGTCAATTAGAAGCAGAGAAAGGAGGCAAAGGAAATATAGACATTTATGAAGTGAATATATTGAAAACCATCAAGCTGAGTGCGAGGAAAGGCATTTAACTTTGAGACTAAATAGTTGAACATTTAGTGTTGGGAATTACATATGTATATATGGCCTCTAATGGAGTAACCAAGTATGTTTCATTAAGCTTATTTATATAGGATAGATAATATAATTATTTAGCACATATTTTCAATGATTTTATGATTTTTAAAACCTATGTATAAATATTATTTAATTCTACAATTTCTCATAATTTTAGAATTATTAACTTCATTTTACAGATGAGAAAACTAGAAGGACCACGAAGCTAATGTTTACCTAGGGCCACATTTTTTTAATTGGTAAGGAAGTTGTGGGATTTTAACCTTGTCCTTCTGACCTCAAAGCCTTTTCCCGCCACTATGCTTACAGGTGTAAATTGTTCTGATAATTTTTAGCAAACCTGAAGTGCAGACGGCTAAGGCACACTGCTATTGCCGGGCTTTCCCTTGCACAGATGTGGGATTGAGGAAGACAAATTCCTGGAATTGCTCCAGCTCACAGAGCAGGTCAGCAAAACAACTGGAATCAGGACAAACTCTCCTCGCCTTTGCCTTTCCTTCTGAAGGAAAATCGATTTCTTATACATTTTCAGTGCTTTATCTGATTGGGAATTCCAGAGGGTAGTAAATCACCTTACCTCTCCCACGTGTGAAATACAGCTGCAGCTACTAAGTGTTAATTTTTTTAATGAGAATTTCCTTCATGCTCTGTAATTTCAGCCCCTAGTAGTTCACATCTCCTTTTACTTTCTTGAGTTTACCTTAGCACAGTCACACCAATTAAGCTCTTAAATAACAGGGAACTCAAGGAGATACCAATGCAGATTAAAGATATTTCCTAGAATCTCACATGGCATTGGGCAAGACGCTCTAAGTCCTTTAGTCACAGTGTCTAGAAAATGAGTATTCCATGGACGTAATTTTCCAGCTTCCACATTAATGAGAAGCATTTACTGTGGTGTCTTTAGCAGCATCATTTACATCATTCTCATCCCCCGACACATTGTCTGTCGGTCATGGCGTGTTCCAGTCATTGTGCTATGTGCTGGAGCACTCTGATAGGCACTGCATTTTGATTAGTAGCAAAGTTCTGCGAAACATTTTAGAATAGATTATCTGAATTTCTAATACTGCTTTTGAAATATCTTTTGCAAATATTTAGATTTATTACAAGAATATCTGCAAGTGTTCGTACACTGACATCTGGCACCTAACTAGTTTCAACCTATACTGATAATTCCCACCCAAACTTGCTCTCAGAAACTTTATAATTTCAGTATAGTACTATTTTTCTAGTCTTGGGGGCTAAAAACTTAACATCATCTTTTAACTCTCCTTCTCAGGCAATCAAACATTGTATTTTGTTGTTTCTGCCTTCTAAATATTTCTCTAATGCTGTATTTCTCAACTTGGGTGCATAAAATACTAGTATACACTGAGATATTAACAGGCTTTCCGTGTGATCAAATGAGTTTGGAAAATGGTGTATTAAAGACAGTTAATTATGTTTCCTTGTGGCAAGAATTCTCAGGTCTTTAAAAAGTTTGTGTGCATTTCAAATGTTAAAGAGGAGAATGTAATAGATGAAATTCTTAAAGTTTATTTGATCAAAAACAATCTCCATAATTTACCATAAATATTAATAGGGTTTATACTAATGAATATTCAAAGATGTTTATTAGTAAACACTAGTATTCTGCTGAATATAGTTTGGGAAGTACTACTTCAAACTACTCTCTCATTTCCTTGATACTTTTCTATTTGAACTCAAATTATCTTGCCCTAGGTTTCCATAGTGGATGTTTTTTACTGTTGACATCTGGTCTCTTTTCAATGCATAGGTCAGATTATGTTACTCTCCTCTTGAAAACTATTTAATTTTCCTTAATGTCTCCAGAATAAATTATATATATAATAAACTCTTTGGTATGACATTAAAAGTTATTGCTGATCAAACCACAGCATATTTTCTATTTAATCTCTAAACAAATCTATGTTCTTTGCTGATAGTATTTCATTAACCTGGAGCAATTTTCTATTCATTTTTAAAATCTACCTCAAGCATTTGTAACCTAAGTATTATCTGGACTACACTGTCCTAATCTGACTTGCTTTCTTCACCTCTATGCTTTGAAGAAGATCACATTAATTTTGAGAATTCTACATCACTAGGTACACATTATAAAGAGAATGTAAAAATCAAGTACATTGGGTATAATGTACACTATTCAGGTGATAGGTACACTAAAAGCCCAGATCTCACTGCTGTATAATATACCCATGTAACAAAACTGCATTTGTATCCTTAAATATATTAAAATAATTCAAATAAATAAATAATAATTTCAGGTATAAAATTTAAAAAAATTAAAATAAATCAGGTACAAGAAAACAAGAATCATACATAATCCTATCACTTAGAAACAACTATAGTTAAAACTTGTCATATAGCTTTATAGTAATCTATATTTATATATCAATGTCTCTTTGTCTATATCTGTGTCTATATCTATCTATATCCATCTATACACACACATACACATGGAAGTCATGCTATACTATTTTGTCATTTAATGAATATTGTAGATGGAAAAAATAGAATTCCAAAGGAAGGTGGGAGCATTGCACTGAATTCAATAAAATGCATTTGAAAATTGGTAAATATAAATGTTTGCAAGTAGGTTAAAAATGCATAAAAGAGAGGGTGGCTTTGTAACAAAATATGTAGAAAAGACTTAAAGGTTTTAGTTCATGGAAAGCAATGTATACCAAATGGGTAAAGTGTTAAGTGACATCAAAAAGTTAATGGGACTTTAGCATTACTGGAAGTATAGTATCTACTAAGAGAAATGTTAGTCTCACTCTAGTTTGCTTTTTCAAAACATACATACAATGATGCTTTTTATTCTGGGATCCAATACTCCAGAGATATGATCAAAATAGGAATGTGTTCACAGGACAGTGATCAGGTTGGTGCAAGAAAAATAGAGATGAATTACCCAGGGAAGAGAAGACCCAGAGGGACATGAAAACTATCCTCTAATTTCTGAGGGACTGCCATGTGAAAGAGACATTAAACTCACCCTGGATGTTCTCAAAAAATAGAAATTGAACAAATGTGTAAAAGATGGAGGAATTCAGCTTTTTTGATCAGGTATAGAATATACTATTAAAATGTAACACACTTAATTTGTGCCAACACATAGGCTCTCACATTTAGCTCATTGAATACCAAAGCAAACGACCGATTTCTTCCCCTAACATCTTGAAGATGCAATATTTCAAAATATTTTCTGTCATATTGATGTTTTAAATAATATATTAACATTATAGTTTTTCAAAATGACTTTAACAATATACACTCCCATCTGCTATATAAGCACATCCTGTGGCTCCATGTAGTTGCCAAAATTTGATATCGATAGTCTTTGTTTTTAGCTATTCAGGGAGATATGCATTGGTATCTGAAAGCTATCATAATTTGCCTGTCATTCAGTATCTTTTCATAGGTTTATTGCCTATTTGGATTTCTTCTTTTTTGAAAGGCCCATTGAAATCTCTTCCTCATTTTTAAAATGACTGTACTTTTCTAGCTGATTTATGTATTGTTGATACAAGTCCTTTGTCAGTTATTAATTGAAAATACCACTTTCCACTCTGTGACTTGCCATCTTACTCACTTCATACTTTTTTCCCCAGGGAAGTCCTAAAATTTAGTTTCAGAAATATTTCTCTACCCCAAAGTCACAAAGATATTTTCTTGTAATAATTTTTAGAAGACTTATTGTTTTGACTTTCACATTTAGAATGTTATTCTATCTGAAATTAATTTTTGGTTATGGTACAAGAACGGAATCAAAATTTATTTTTTTCTATATAGACATCCAATTCACCCAGCGTTTGTTGAAAAGACAGGCTTTTTCTCCAGTACTTTGTAAGCCATCCTTAAATCAAATGTCTACAAATCTGGGCAATCTATACTCTATTCTTTTGCCTAAGACTACTGTCTATCTTTGGCAAAGAGCACACAGTCTTAATTGCTGTAGCTTTGTAATTAGACTGATAACTGGTAGAATAAGTCCTCCCATCTTTTTCTTCTTCAAGAATGACTTGGCAATTTTTGCTTATTGTATTTCCATACAAATTTTTGCATGAGCTTGCCAAGTTTTACATAAAAAACTACTGCTGGCAATTTGATTAACATTGCAATGGATCCAGAAACCCAATGAAAGGAATTAATATCTTTGAATGTTGAGTGATTTTATCCATGAAAATGATATATCTTTTGGTTTATTTGATGTAGCGTTTAAAACGACTGATCTGTGATCCATTTATTTATCTCTGATTACTGATGTAGTCTATTGTGCTTATAAATATAATAACTGGACCTCTAGGCAAATAGACTAATGATATTAGCAGAAGAGTCCTTATCTATAGAATGATTTGAGCAGGATGTCTCTGTTTTAGGATTTACTGTAAGTTTATTGTTAACAAACCTACAGTTTATGGGTTTATGAGGTATGGCTTCTTGTACAATGTCACATTAGCTATAAAACTTTGGGTTATAAAATCAGGTGTTTTACAACTTAAAATTTTCCTACTGTCTGAACTGACCCACAAATCTTATTGGAGACCTCATCTATTATTCAAGACATCAATTTTTGATACCTACATAGATTTGACTTAAGCAGAACATTCTGTACACGTTTCTGTTCTTTTTCTACTGTCATGTGTGATAGAGTCTATTTTCACAAAGTTTCTTGGTAGAAACACATGTGGAATTGTCACATCTAAAGTATTACCACATATCTCAAATCATTAATGCAACAAATTAAATATTATAATTTTTGGCATTTGTTTTTGTTTTAAATAGTTCCCACAGATCTCCAAATGACTTTTTGATGACTTTTAATTTTATCAATAAAAGAAAGAGTGATAGTATTTTCTTACCAGCATTCTTTGACATGACTCCAGGTTTATTACCAAGATGAAGAGTTTGTCTGAAAGAGTCAATTTGGGAGAGGCAAACTTATTTTTTTATAAGAGCTGTTTAAGATATTTCTCAATTTTCATGTTATTTTTTCATTTTTCTTTTTTTGTGTGTGTTTTAAAAATGTCCCTTAATATTATACTTAATGTAAAATTAATTATATGTTACATATCATATATATCACCACTTATACTGTCTGTTCCCACACAAAATATTTTTAAGTGAGGTAGGAAATAAACAAAATCCAGGTAACATTTTATTTGTTGCTTTCACAAATACTTATTTGGCAATCTCTATATGCAAGTAACTGCTAACATTTGCAAAAAGGAATAATCATAAACACCTGCTTCCACAATATCTTTATGGAATTAGCTTAGAAATAATAAATGAATAGATAAACAAATACATTTTATTTATTTATTTATTTTTAATTCCAGAATGTTATGGGGGTATAAAAATTTTAGTTACATGGATTGCTTTTGTACTGCTTGAGTCAAAGTTATAAGTGTGCTCATCACCCAGATAGTTTATATTGTACCCATTAAGTATGATTTCACCCATTCCCTCCTGCTCCCTCCCTCCTGCATGATTACCTTTGAGTTTTACTTCCATCTGTGTACATGTGTGTTGATTGATTAGTTCCCATTTCCCATTTAATAGTGAGTACATGCGGTGTTTGTTTTTCCATTCTTATGATACTTTCCTTAGGAGGATGGTCTCCATTTCCATCCAGATTGTTGCAAAATATATTGATTCATATTTTTAATGGTGGAGTAGTACTCCATGGTGTACATATACCACATTTTATTAATCCACTCATGAATTGATTGGTACTTGGCTTGATTACACATCTTTGCAACTGTGAATTGGGCTACAATAAACATTCTAGTGCAAGTGTCTTTTTGATACAATGACTTTTTTCCTTTGGGTAAACACCTAGTAGTGGGATTGCTGGATCAAATGGTAGATCTACTTTTACTTCTTTGAGTAATCTCCATGCTATTTTTTGTAGAAGTTACACTAGTTTGCAGTCCCACCAACAATGAATAAGTGTCCCTTTCTCTCCACATCCACATCAGCATCTATTGTTTTGGTACTTTTTGATAAAAGCCATTCTCACTGGGGTTAGGTCATATCTCACTGTGGCTTTGATTTGCATTTCTCTGATGATTAGTGACCTTGAACATTTTTTCACATGTTTATTGGCCACTAGTCTATCATCTTTTCATCTTTTGAAAAGCTTCTGTTCATGTCTTTTGCCCACTTTTTAATGCAGTTGTTTGATTTTTTTTTTTTTTTTTTTTTGCTGATTTGCTTGAGTTCTTTGTGTATTCTGGTTATTAGCCCTTTATTGGATGTATAGCATGCAAATATTTTCTCCTATTCTGTAGGTTGTCTATTTTCTCTGTTGATTGTTTCCTTAGTGGTGCAGAGCTTTTTACTTTAATCAAGTCCCATTTATTTATTTTTGCTGTTGCTATGATTGCTCTTGGGGTTTTCTTCATAAATTCTTTGCTAAGACTGATATCTACAAGAGTTTTTCCCAACATTTTCTTCTAGAATTCTTATGGCTTCATGTCTTAGATTCAAGTCTGTTATCTATCTTGAATTAATTTTTGTGAGTGGTGTGAGATATGAGTCCTGTTTCAATTTTCTCCATGTGGCTATCCAATTTTCCCAGCACAATTTATTGAATAGGGATTCTTTCCCCCAGTGTATATTGCTGTCTACTTTCAAAGATCAGATGGCAAGAACTAAATGAAATAAAAAACAAACAAAAATAATACAGAAGATTAATGAAACAAAGAGTTGGTTCTTTGAAAAGATAAACCAACTGATAGACCTTTCACTAGATTAACCAGAAATAGAAAAGAAATAATCTCAATCAGAAATGAAAAGGGAGATATTACAATTGATACCACAGAAATACAAAATATCATCTGTGAATACTGTAAAAATCTCTATGCATGTAACCTCAGAAATGTTGAGGAAATGGACAAATTCCTGGAAACACACAACCTCCCAAGGCTCAATTACTAATAAATAGAACTCCTGAACAGACCAATTATGAGCAACAAAATTGAAGCAGCAATAAAAAAATCTTTCAACAAAAAATGTCCTGGACCAGATGGTTTCACAGCCAAATTTTATCAGACCTACAAAGAAGAATTGATATCCATACTGTAGAAATTATTTCATAACATCTAGAAGGAAAAAATCCTCCCCAACTCATTCTACAAAGCCAGTATCACCTTGATAGCAATGCCAGGAAAGGACACAACAAAAAACAAAAACTATAGACCAATATCCTCAATGAATATAGATGCAAAAATCCTCAATAAAATCCTAGCAAACTGAATTCAGTAGCACATCAAAAAAATAATCCACCACAACCAAGTAGGCTTAATCCAGGGATGCAAGGATGGTTAAACATATGTCAATCCATAAATGTGATTCACCACATAAACAGAAGCAAAAACAAGATCATATGATCATTTCAGTACATGCAGAAAAAGCATTTGACAAAATTCATCACCCTTTTATGATAAAAAATCTTAACAAAATAGGCATAGATGGAACATACTTCAAAATTATAAAAGCCATATATGACAAACCCACAGCTGACATCATACTGAATGGGGAAAAGTTGAAAGCATTCCCACTCAGAACTGGAACATGACAAGTGGTCCACTGTCACCACTTCTATTGAACATGGTGCTGGAAGTCCTAGTCAGAGCAATGAGGCAAGAGAAGGAAATTAAGGTATCCAAATGGGGAAAGAAGAGGTCCAATTATTGCTTTTTGCTAATGATAAGAGTTCATATCTACAAACCCTCAAAGGTTCTGCTAAGAGACCCCTGGAATCGATAAATAAATTCAGCAATGCCTCATGTTACAAAATCCATGTATACAAATCAGTATCATTCCTATACCCCAATAACAGTCAAGCTGAGAATAAAATCAAAGACTCAATACCTTTCACAATGGTTACAAAGAAAATAAAATATCTAGGAATATATTTAACTAAGGAGGTGAAAGACCTCTATAAAGAGAACAACGAATTACTGAGGGAGGAATTTGCAGATGATGTAAACAAATGGAAAAACATGTTCATGCTCACAGATTGGCAGAATCAATATTGTTAAAATTTCCATATTACCCAAAGTAATTTATAGATTCAATGCAATGCCCATCAAAACATCAATGTCATTTTTCACAGATATAGAAAAAATAATTCTGCTCTTTGTTTGGAACGAGAAAAGGCTCCAAATAGACAAAGCAACCTTAAGCAAAAGGAAAAAATCTGGAGTCATCACTTTACCAGATTTCAAGCTATACTACAAAGCAATTGTAACCAAAATAGCAAGGTACTGGCACAAAAATAGAGACATGGAACAATGGAACAGAACAGAGAACCCTGTTTTACTTTTCATTTTCTGCTTATATAGCAACTGATACTTATTAGATTTTATAGGCATTTGGGAAAGTAGATATATAATTGTTAATTTCTGTATTTTCATGTGTATTGTCAACTACAGACTCCAAATTATTTTTCAACCAAACCAAACACTGACTGCACAGGCCTGTAAATTATTTTATTTTCCCATAATTGTTCTGATTACACGAAACTCATTTAAATAAAACCAAAAGTAGCAATTTAGGTGTAGTAAAGGGCATTGAGAAAATTTCAAATGGCTGCTAGGACTTTGGGTAGCTTTCATCAAAAAATATTTTTCAATCTGTGTCAGGAGTAGCTTCAATCCAGAACACTAGGTTATTTAACCAAACATTGGATTAGCACTACTGGCATCTTTTATGGGTCTATCATAACCTTTCGGCATATTGCATGAATCTATGATAACTTTTAATTTTTTTGTTTGATTCCAAGAGCACATAATTACATTAATATGGTTATAATAAATTATGAGAGAAATGGAAAAAATATCAGAATATAATTTAAACCTTAATCATCCCTCAAATTCACGAAATATGAATCCTGCCCTCCTTAGCTTATATAAAGGAGGAGAAAATTGAAATGGGTAAAGCAAATAGAGTGGAGAATTTAGTATGCTTGGGTGTTCATTGGGTTTTCTTAGTAACTTCTTATTCTTTCCCAATTTACAAAAATCCATTAGTTCAGGTATCAAGCAATCTCTTAGGGGAAAGAACTCAGGGGGAATTATAAAAGAGTTGACCCTTCTGCTTCCCCTGACCTGGCACTAATCTCTCCAGAGAGTAAGTTGAAATAGCCAATGGCTCTCTGTTGTGTCCTGTCAAAAGGGAGAAAGTGTTATTTGAATGGAGCCTCTTTGTGTAACTGTTGATTATGGATGGGAAGTGGATTAGGGAGAGAGTCAGGGATAAGGGCCATAGAGAAAATGCTCTTCTAACTTCTTCTAGCTGGACCAAAACCAGCAGAGCCACAGGTTTCAAGCATGCTACCCTCATCCCTCAGCCTGGCCAGCCACAATTCCTTCGTTAGAAAAGTCATTAGGCCTCCCTATTGCTCACTTAAATAGCAGAATCTAGGTATGTATGAACCATCTCTTTGCTTTTCTCTTCTGTCTGCCTCCCTCTCACCTCTATCTACTTATAGAGTTCTCTTTTCTAGCCCTTAATTCTAACTCCAAATTCTTAACAATCACTGACCTGGGTTTTCCCTGTTTTGTAGCATTCATCACTTTCTGGAGAAGTCTTATAAAAGACTTTGGGGGGATATTTGGGATTTGAGCAGCAAGAAGCTGCTCAAACAGAGGAAGAGTATGTCTCTCAGCATTCTCCCAGCTATGTGAAGACAGGTGAAAACCACCCTGCTAACTGTGCAGGCTTAACGCAGATCAAATAAAACAAGGCGCTGTATGGCTGAGCATAGTCTGGCCTGGGCCAATTTAAATGGATTTTAAAATGATTTGACCTATGTGCATGAAAACTGCTATCTTAACAGAAGAAAAAAGAGAGAGAGAGGGGGAGAAAGTGTTTTCATTTTGTACTTACATAAATTTTATGTTTTAATGTCGAAATAGGACTGTGTGAAAATTTCCATAGACTGAAAATTATGTTGTTTTACTGGCCGGTTTGGAGCTTAGTATTATTAAAAAAATCAGAGGGTATCAATTTTAGATATTTGAATACTTACCAAAGGTGGCAGATCTAAAGTGAGAATAAATAGTTGCTGAGTTGGTTGGGTTGGTATAGGAGGAATTAGCAAGATCAATCCCATGTGTTCATTAAAAGTCACTGGATAGGAGACCTGAATTGCATTCTGGCTGGTTTGGGGTAAATTTCTCCACTCTGGGCTTTAATTTCCTAACCATAATATAAGGAATACAAGGAGAGGTAAAAGCACTGGTTTATAAAGTCCTGAGCTTGAAATTCCATGATTCTAGGATAATTTTGTCAAAATGATCTCTTTTGACAGTTTGCCTTAATAACTGAAATTCCACATTTAGAGATTGTTTTGTAAAACTTACGTAGAAAACATTTTTGTCTGGGGAGGGACAATAAATTATGACAATATCGACTATTAACCCCTTAGCAGAGGAATAATTTTTACCAGACATCTGGCTAAGGAAGGCAGCAAGGTATAGGTAAGGCTTAGGAAGAATTTGAGCTCATAAAGGACAATGGCAGAGTAAAATTTTTATTTAACAACTTGAGCCTCAAGGTTCTGGGTGCTGGGAAAGTGTAGAAGGCTGAAAGATGAATGGATCCAAATTTGCTTTTTGGTTTTTCAAAAACCTGAGTGATGCTAGAAGAAAATGAAACTTTCTCTAAAGGGTCCCAGATGATGCTATGGCATAGATGACTCACTTCAAATGTACAACGATCAGTTTCCACAAGTTTATCTTACTTCCTGGAAGGGTGATATTTTTGTAGAAGAAAGTAGATGAAGATTTGGAGATATGTGCTGTAAACCCAAGAGAGGAAGGACAAAGATGCTTACTTTTCTGTGATAGAATCTGTAGGTTCTACATACTTGAATTCCCATCAAATGAGCTGAAAAGAAATAATTAGTCAAGACAGATAAGCAGGTCATGCAAAACCTCTGCCAACAGTACCAGAAAATGAGGAACAATTCACAGTGACAATTTGGCAGAGGAAGAAATCACTTCAGTGGGAGTCAAAGAGGAGAGGCTATGTTGGCAAAGAGCTTGGGTTTGGTGCTAGACAGACTGCAAGTGAAACCTGGCTCTCTCCCCTACTAAGTTTGTGTGTTTGGGCAAATTGCTTCACTTCTGTGAATTTACATTTCATTCTCTGTAAAATTGGGGCCATCATCTACCCCTTAGCATTGGGAAGTGAAATCAAACAACTTGTAAAGAGTGATATATTAATTGTTCTTAGTAAGGAATCGTTATTAGTATTATTAGCAGTAAGACTATGTCCTTAGGTAGATGCATCAAATTTGAAAATGATAAAAAGAAAAATTCTTCTCAATAATACTAGGTTAGTGTGAAACTAACTCTCCAAGATTGCTAGCTGCAGATCGCTCACCTTGCCCTCTTGATGCTGGAAGAGGTGAGCAGTAAGTAGGATTTGCCAATGGTTAGTGTTAGGCACGGGGATTTCCTGGTAAGGGCCTCTCCATAGTTTCCAGAAAGTTATCAAAGATATTTCACAATTTCAACAGGATCCCTTGGGCACAGGATTCTCTCTCCCTTTACATGCATTGGTGAAGTCCAAAATGTGATTTAATATTCAATACACAGGAAATTCTGTCATGTGATTTTTAAAATTTAAAACAGCAGCATTCTGAAGAATTATATTTTAGACTATGCATACTTCAGTAGGAGTGAGTCACATGTGACAATGTGCTGATAGTACATGACTTTCCATTTGTGTCCTGCAGTGACTTCCTGTGCATTGGCAAGGTTTTCGGAACCAGATAATTTTAGTGGCACTTCCTGAAGTTCTTTTTGTCTTAGACATGAATTAAACTGTGGCTTCCTACACTTCTGAAACAATTTACCCTACTCAAAAATAATTTATGCCACGTGTTACTGGCTCTTATTGCAAATAAAACATATGATCTGCATGATGAGATTTTATTGCCTGGCTCACATGATTTTAGCATGTTTTCCAAGACTGGAGGATTTGGCACATATAAGAGGATGAAGTTTTCATTTTAGGTACCCCCTCCCCTCAGTCTCTCCAAGGAAGAGGGAGATGGTTTGCAAGCTGACAGATGTTTTGTTACTATGTGGACATCATATTTCCAGAACTCTTCTTACTCAGGCTAATAACATTGCTTCTGGTTAGTTGTACTTACCCTTTTCAGCTTGTAATTTTCCTTTGGCTAAATCATTATTGACCTAAAGAGGAGTTGGCCTTCCGCAGTGTCATGTAGAACACAGAAGCATGCCAATGAAGAGGACAGGGCATAGAGACATCTTTTCTATTAATTTAAATTTCAATCTATTTTGGCATCAGGTCTCAACTGCAATCCAGAACACACCAGCCTTCCCGACTAAGTAGGCTAAATGTGCCAAAGGCAGGGAAGCTGCTGTTTTCTTCCCTTACACCTTTTTTACTTCTTTACCCTCTTTGATTCTATAGTGGGCTGCATGGTAGTTCTCAAACGCCCCACATCCTAATTTCCAGAACCTGTACATGTGACCTTATTTGGAGAAAGTGTCTTTTCAGATGCAATTAAATTAAAGATCTTGAAAGAAGAGCTTTTCCTGGATTATGCAGTGGGCCCAAAATGCAATCACAGGTATCCTTATCAGAGAGAGGCACAGAGGAGAAGACACGCAGAGAAGAGGAGGAGGCAATGTGACCACAGAGGCAGTGCTGAGAGCAATGAGGACACAGATCGAGGGTAGTCAAGAGCCACCAGAAACTCAAAGAGGCAAGGGAAGTCTTCTACCCTAGAGCTTTTGGAAGGAGTGTGCCTCTGCTGACGCCTTGATTTTGGACTTCTGCCTCCATAACTGTGAGAGAATAAATTTCTATTGTTTAAGCCTCTCATTTTGTAGTGATTTGTTACACAGGAAACTAATATAGCTTCCTTTTTACTTTCTCTTTTGCCCCATTTTAGTTCTTTTGTCCTTTACTGCACTTGCCCATTTATGATCTTCATCAAAATAATCTCTCTCTCTCTCTCTCTCTCTCTCTCTCTCTCTCTCTCTCTCATTGTTGTATCATTGCCAAGACAAAGCACATACTAATAATTAATGCATAGTCATGATAGGCCTTTTGCAAAGTTGATTTGACTATTAAGACAACTAACTATGTTTCAAATATTGATAGACATAAAAATCACCTGGAAATTTTGTTAAAAATGCAGATTCCCGAGCTCCACCTTAACACATTTCTCATTGCATTTGTCTTGGATGTGACCTGGGGACTTGTATTTTTAAAAAGAATCTGAGAGATTTTTATATAGATGGCTAGCAATCTATACTTTAGAAAACATTAAGGGAACGCATGACTCCCTTTCTCTGTGATCAAGATCTGATGTTTGTGGTTTGGAATTGTCAGTCCAAAAGCCCGCTACAATCCAGGCAGTAGTGTCTACAGAATGCTGAATCCCAGGCCTCTGTTTGTAAAAACGTAAGTAACATCAAAAGGATTTGATTAGATTCACATTTAACAATTCACAGTGGGCAATTCAAGGAAACTAGGATGGCTCCTTAACCTTTGAGTTGAAAGCCGGGAGGGGCCAACATGCCACTTCGCAGCACGCTCCTGACTGCCCCTGCCTGGGAGCAGATTTGAAACAGGGCTGGCTGGGCCGTGTTCCCACACACTGGGCCAATTTTTGGTCTTGGCTCAGAGCTCTGCCCACTCAGGGGCGTAGAAGTTTTGTCCGTCTTTCCCTATCTATTTTGTTTAGGAATCTAAACACAGTCCAAACACTGGCTGTGAAATTCTGAATGGGCTCTGACTAAAAGCATCCCCAGCACACTTTTTTCAGGCTTCTCATAGTCCTTCTCAGACCTGGAGTTTTTCCAGAAGACAGTGTTACCAGCTATTGCCTGAGGCGGACTCCTCCTCTCCCCACACCCCACCACCAGCCACGAGGGTGTCCAGCTCTCACTACTCAGCTGGTTTGGCTGGTTGTAAACTTTGCTACATCCAGGACAGAAAGTGGAGTCTGAAGAAGGTCCTCAATCTGTGCCTAGAAGAGGCCATTTTCTACCCCTTATGGCTGTGATGGGGAGCAAAGAGTCATATATTTTGGTCTTTTTCTTGGATAAGTGGAGTGCCTATACTCTCATGAATTGGAAATGCTGTGTATTAGGAAGGTTTCCTATAAGGACCCCATTGCATCCTGTCCACTCTTTCTGGATGCTCCTCTCATACTGCCCTTATCCCTTTCCTGCCTCCTCAGACATTTGGTTTGGTGTCTTGATAACATCCTTCTTGACTCGTTCTTTAATCGTTTTGTATGCAGTGTGCTAAAACTGCTCCTTCAGGCCAAGGTTTATACCTATTACAGCAACAGACTAAAGACAGTACATTCTTTACTAATTGATTTAAAATCTTGATCTTTTAAGAGTTGAACTTTTAAGTATGGTGTTTCCTATTTGTTTCTTAAACAGTGGTTCTCAAACCTTAGCTGAAAGATTTGTTATAGCAGAGATCATTTGGATCCACCCCTTAGTTTCTGATTCTGATTCTGCTAGAATTTGCATTTTTAACAAGTTCCCAGCTGCTGCTGCTGACCTAGGAACCACACTTGGAGAAACACTGCTCTAGGGAATCTTTTCTTTTTTCTTTGTTTTCTACTATTTGATACAAAAGCTTGCATTTTATATTCTTTGAGAGATAAAGTTGTCATTGTTTGCAACCCAAGTGCCAGAGTTCAAAATTGGTTAATAAGCCAAGCAAATGTGATAAGCACTTCAATAAGTGTAATGATGCTTTAAAACAGGTTCATTTGATACATGGTAGGCTGCCTGAGGTGTCATGCCCAGCTTCCCAACTCATGCCTTTTGGCCTATAACCATTTGCCTCTGGGCAGCCCCTCAATCCCATGTTAGATAGCCTGACCACATTTCGCCTTGTGAGGCTCCCACCCTCAGGGAGTCCTCTCAGCATGCTATGCCCCCCAAAATCTCATGCACTTGGAGAAATTTAAAAATAGCCTCCCTTCTTCCCAGTACCTGTTTTAAAACACATTAGTATAATAAATATCTTAATGGGTGTTGTGCACTTTTCTTTTAATTCTGTGGCCTTTGAGTCTCTTCAGGTTAGTAAGACCTTCTTATTCCTATGCTTATAAGTGAGCTAGATTGCAGAACTTTTGACATTCAAAAGCCCTTGTTCTTAGAAGGAAAAAAACGTATTTTAACTGGGAAAATACACCTTTATTTGATTAATGAAGCAGAGTTGGATGGATTAAAAAATTTTGGTTAATCCAGACTATTGTGGGGGCTTAGTACAATCCTGAAAACGTCCACACTATTATTTCAAAGTCCCTGTTTCTTATTAGGCCTTTCAGGAAAAGCTTTAACCCCTGGATGAGGCTGTCCCCTCAGCTTTGACATTATCTGCATAATAGACCAGACATTGTGAAGTTTCTTCTTTTCCCTAAACTCCTATTGAAACTAATACCCTTGTCACTTATTGTGCAATGTCTGGCTCTCCTTTCTTTTTGTGCGGCCCAGCTCTCTGCACATAGTAGGCTTCACATGTATAAATTCACAGATTTTTAGTTATTTTTCCCCCTACCATAAGATTAAAACAATCGAATCATGACTAAAACAAATTAAAAAATAGGCAAAACAATAGCAAAGAGAAAGACTAATGTTGTATTTAGCAAGCAGAAAAGAAGCAAGACTGAAAAAGATGACTTGCTTGGAATGGGTTCTGAAAACAGCCACTCCAAAAATTACTAGTCATATGCCCAGAACTAATAAAACTATTCCTCAGCTGTTTTCCATTGAATAAATGAAGGAAAGAGATTGCAAAAGAAAAAAAAAACCCAAATTAAAAAACTGCGCACAAGTAACTACTATAGGACAAAGCTCCTGGCGTTCTAAGTTCTCAGAAGAAATATACCGTAGAAGTGTGATAAATAACCAGAGTCTCAACGTAGAAGTGTGATAAATGCCCTTCTTTCAAATCCTTTATACCTCAAAAGTTGTAGTGTAGGTTTTTTCTTTTTTAAATCATTTATAATTAGGGAGATTGCTTTGTTTCGTACAATCTGTCCGGCCAATAACTTACACGTGCCAAGAGTACCATGGCGTCCTTGGGCCTTGTAACAGGGAGTTGTAATTAGAACTAGATGAATCCCATTTAACATACTGGTGTAATGTCAGGCCCACACCCTTGTTCTTGAAATTCAGAGAAAAGTTAAATCGGTACAAAAATAAATTCTCTTGAAACATTTCCTCCCTGGACTTGACATTTTTGTGCTTTGGTTCTTTTGATGTTTAGCCTCGAATACTGAGGAGTAAATAATAATGGGAGACTTTCTTATGGTATTTCATAAAATAGACACTGCCAAGTGCATAAGAATTTGCCATCTTAACTGTTCTGAGGTGGGTCGTTATGCTCCTGGGCTGCAATTCCAATATCTATGACCCCGATCTGTTAACTGGGGGTCGCAGTTAGTGAAGGCACAGCCCATCAACTGTGAAGGCTGTCTTCACATTTGGTAGTATTTTGACAGTTCGCTAATAGAGGGGTTTAAGCTTTGTGTATACATGGGTATCTGTGTGTATGGTTTTAAAATAACAATTACAAATACAATGTGCTTGAGATCTTCAGAAGAAAATTAAAAAAAAAAAAAAAAAAAGACTAGAAAGCCAGAGGTACAAAGGGCCTTGGTGTTCATTTGTTTTTTTCTCAGCCAGTCATTGTAAGTTAAATAAAGCTAATGTCAAGAAAGGGACATGATGTGCCCAAGACCCCACAGTTTGTTGCAACTGTTTAGAGCCCCAGTGGGACTTTGGTGACTTTCACTCACTGCTTGCTGTACCACTGCCAACACTTTTTGAAAATGAGGGAGAAAGAGGGTCATGAATCTGGCTGAAAAGTACAAATGAAGAGAATTAGTTGCTGCATAAATACCTGCATTTATTAGGAGGAATCCATATGGTGGTGGTCCAGGGAAGGTTCTCCACCCCGACCCCAACCTGCCCAGCTAGAGCCACAACTTTGAAGTGATTGCTGATAGAGAGAGTCTGCACTATGTCCAGGGAAGCATTTCTCTTTTTATCTCATCCTCATGCTTGTCCCCATTTACCAAGATATCTAAAGATTTTTTTTCTCCTCTCAAGGGTCAGAGTGTTCACTCCCATTTAAGATTATTATTATTATTTTTTTTTTTTGGTTGACAACTCCACATCCAAGATTACATAACAAAAACTCTTTCCTAAGGGTAAAAATGCAAGAAGGTGAATCGCTCTCATGACACAAGGTGGGATTCTGACTGTGTTTCTAAAGACAGTGAACCAAGGATGAGATGGAGGGAGGAGATGTGAAAACCAAGTGCAGACAAGAAAGAATAAACAGGCTATCAGAACGACAATCTGGACCTAGGGCTTTGTTCAGCATTTGTCTCAATCTTTGGGGCCTTTGACATTTTTTTTTTTCCTCACCAAAAGTAAGAAAATAAGTCTTTCAGAAATGAGAGCAAAATATCTTTTCCAAAACATTAGATTAGGCAGACTGACTGGGGATCAAAGAAATTCTTAACTGGATTGATGATAAGGCTCCCTAGTGAAATCTGAGATTATTGAGTGAAGAACTTTTTGGCTCTAAAAAATTTTAACTGAAGTTGAACTCAAGGTCAAGATAACCCAAGATTCTCCTAGAATAAGTTAGTTTAATTCCTCAATCAGTCTTTTTCTGAAAGGCTTTGAATAAAAATGATTGATAGTATGTAATCAGTAAATAGGTATTAGGAATCCCTAAAGATTTGGGGGACATGAAGTTTCTTGAAAGAGGAAATTTAGGAAACTGGTGGAGTCAGGCACCTTATCTGATAAAGAACTATAATACTACTGAGTGGTAGGAGGACAAGAACTGTGTAGGAGAAACACACTTAAGTTGAGAATGTTTTAGCACGATGGTAAAAGATAAATAGAACTTAACTTGTTAACTAAAATGACAGAAACTGCAATAAAAGAGAATGCATTATTTTTCTAAGGTTAGAGTGCACAGAATATAACAAACATCTGGAAATATCTTGCAGTAAGAGTTCATGGAAGGTATGTATGCAAAGCAATGGAAGTTATATTAATAATGAAGCTCTCATTTAGTGGGCACTTGCTATGGGTCAGATTCTGAGTTAAGGATTGTGCAAATGGTATCTAATATAATCCTTAAAACAATCCAGTGCATCAGATGTTTTTATTGCTATTTTACGGATTTGGCTAAGTCTGAGGGCTACTACTCCAAACACTGTAGTCCTGAAATCAGATTAAGATTTAAAATACATTTAAATTACATGACATTTTGCACATATATATATAATATGCATAGCTTACCATTTTAAAAAATGCCATCCATCTACATTTTATAATTTTCTAGCGAAAGCATATTTATATGAGATTATTATTTTGAAAAATGTCATGTTTTTCATTTAGATTTAGTGTTTGCTAGCATAAGCATATTCATATTAGATTAACATTCCACTGGGTTCAAATATTTGCTTCAAATGCCTGTTAGTCACATTAGAAATATGGTTTTGACATTTGCTATTTAACAAGCCCATTATTTGGCAAGTGTTTTTTTAATGTGTCCAGTTCAGTGATTTGGGTAGCTCATCTGAACAAATGAAGTTATTATATCTCCTGTAATTGGCTCAAAACCAAGCCTGTATTTTATTTACAAGGTGAAGGTTGACAACAGTTGTTTGGTAAATGTCAGTCTGGCAAGAAAACTCTGCCACCTGAAAAACGTAGGCCAAAAATTAAAAAAGAAGGAATGGTTTTTGCATGTCCCATTTGGATATAGTTTGAACAGAAAGACTCTTATTTGGTTCTCTTGATGAGGATTCATGGTTTACCTTTAAAATTGATAAGCTCCTCACCAACTGCCCACTCTACCAAATCTTTGTTACAGTTTGCAAACCTATTGCCTATTCAGACACTTTTGTAAACACATAATTACACAAGCTTATCATAATATGAGAAAGATGGGCAATGATTTTGGAAATCTAGAGCAGACGATGACTGAGTCTCCTAGCTGGGACTGAGGAAAGGCTTACAGAAGAGGTGCTATGTGCTCTGAGTTTGAAGGCTTTGGAGAAAAACACATCAGGAAAGCAACACCATGCATCAGAATTATTTGCTTTTGAGCAATTTGAATTGATAACTATGTTTTTAAATTATTTTCCAGTGGAAATTGACCTTTATTTGTCCTTTCCACACAGAAAACATTTTCACCACTTTTTCTCACTTATTCCCATCAACCGTTATGTTGGGCATCCTCAGGCCTTGGCTCTTAGGACTTTGTCATCCCATGGCTATTCCAAGATCCTAGGGAACTGAATGAGGACCAGTCAAGGTGAACAATCTTGGTCAGAAGGCAATATCTCCTTTTTGCATAGGCTGATTTCAGGAGAGAAAGAGGATTCTGGAGGACTGGCCTCGGAAGTCAGCAAATGCAAGTGAAAATGATATTAAATCTACTAAACAATTTAACTTTCTGCTAGTTCTCTGATCGTTCCTTAAGCTACTTCTTATTCCAAATCAGGCGACCATCAAAAAGACTAGAGTGTGCATACAAGATTACTACATTTGTTTGGTTTAGCCTCAAAGTCTAACGATGACAGAATACCTCCACCTCACCACCATTGGCCAAGGAGAACTCATGGGCACATTCTATACTCACCTCCTAGATTAGCAGGGAACACTAAATTCTGGACTACGATTTGAGAGAAAGGTCAATGTTATTCCATTAGACATGAACTTCATTTTTGTAGGAATTGAAAGGGAAATTACATAATTTAGGAAGATATCAGACAGTTATTGGTAGCCCATGTAATAAACTTAGGATTTGACATTGTCTAAGATGAAAAGAGAAACATTTTCCTGTTGTGCTAACTTTTCCTGATGGGACTACACTAAGAGATCTCCAAGCAATTGAGATTTACCTAGCAAACCTGGTTCTTTGCCTTTTTCTACTGTAATACATCTGTTTACATATGAAACATTGTCATGGGTGAATGCAGATTCAGACTGTTGAATTAGTGCTTGGATAACATAGGTTTTGGATAATGCACAAAGCATCTTCTATAGTTCTTAAGACTCTTTTAAAAGTCACTTGTTTGCATCAGTGTTAAGTTCAAGAAAAAAAAAAACTCACTTGTCACACACCTGTGCATCTCAATATCCCAGTTGAGGAGAGCTGAGTATGAAACAGAAAAGGTCTTGTTCTTTGCCCCCATAGTGTTTCTGGCCCAGATTAACATGGGCAAATTCAAAGATCTAAGACAAATTTCTGGTGATGTAAGTCGAGGAGATGGAATGAGCAGTGAGTAGGAGGACTCATTAGTTAGTATGTATTTTCTGCTTGGGTTAAAAGTTCTTGAGAAACTAAAATGTGAGCTGGAGGATATGGCATATTACTGTATGCCTCTTGCTAGGTGTTGCATGGAAGTATTTCCGTACATACTTACATAAGAGATGTAGCAGAACAAAAAAAAGGTAGAGAATTACTAAATGCATTTTCCTTACAATGATCATGATTCCAGTTAAGAATGTAGGAATGTATTAAAGTGAGTTTTGTTTCTCTGGATTTGTAAAAATCTGGGCTTCTCTTGAGTAAACTATTAATGGGTCAGACTTGGTTTTGGGACTAGAATCTGGAGAATGACATGATTTTAGGACTTTATGAAGAAAGGAAAAGATGTTAGAATTATACATAAAAACAGCCTGGGATTTTGACATTCTTTTTCCTTTTAGTAAATGGAAACACAGTTATTTGAAGATCAGTATTTCAAAATATATGGTCTTTTGAGAAGGAACACTGCTGTGTCATCCATAATTTGAGATTTTTTAGAAAGACAAAATTGGTGAAGTTTTTGGTAGTTGTTTGTTTTCAGCCTCTCCGAGGATAAGTTAATTTTCCTCTATCAGTACATAATGCATGTTTACAAAAGACCTTAATTGATATCACATAAATACTAAGAGAACTGGATTTCGGAGTCATGAAACATGAATTTTATTCATGAATTAAATTATCAAATATTTATTGAACCCCTACTCTGTGTTCTGTATTGTGGATATAAGGATAAATGAGACTAGTTTCTGTATTTGAAAGTAGTACAACCTTGTGGATTATATTTATTTATCAATGTGAAATATCTATGCACCACATACAAGGTTGTAAACATTCATAGGTATGCATTCATAAACAAAGTTTTGTTTTGTTTCAAACTTATAAATAGTATTCTATATTTCTCATTTTGCAACTTAGTTTTGGTACTTATTTTATTTTTAATTGTTATTGTTACTGTTTACTTTAATTATTGTGAATTATTCCCTTATATAAATATATAAAATGTAATTATTTCTTCCTTGATTAATCAGAATTTAGGTTGTGCTAACTTTTGCTCTTATTAACAATGATGCAGTGAATATTCTTGTGAAGTCTCTTGTGCATATGTGTGTGAAAGTCTCTAGAAAGAAAATTACTTGGCCATAAATAATTTTAGTTTCCTCTTCATGAATAATGCTGGCTTCCTTGGTCATTTTATCTACCATGGATCACTTCTTTGATTACTGATTGACTTGAGCATTATTCTTTATATATTCTAAGAACTAATTCTTTGCAATTTGTGGGCAAATATCTTTTCTTGGTCTGTTATTTGTCTTTTATTTTGGTTTACAATGCCCTGTCCTACTCAGTTCAGTATACTTTAATTTATCAATTTTGTTTTTTTTCACTTTTTGGCCTCATTTAAGAAATGTGTTCCTACTTCAATTCATGAAAAATAATATTCTATATATTCTTCTAAAATCTTTAGAGTTTTCATTTAAATATTTGTTGTTGTCTCCTCTGGAATCTACTTAATGTCTGGTATTTGTGCTACTTTTTTCGTATGTCTTACTTCTATACATATTACAACTCCCATAGTGGATTGTTATTATTTTTTCTTTAAACAGAAAACTAATTTTTTTAAAAATTAATAATTAAAATCTTTCATATTTACCCATACATTTGTCATTTCCAGTGCTCTCCAGTCCTTTCTGTAGATCTGTGTTTACATCTATTATCATTTTTGTTCTCTCTCTTTTTTTTTTTAACAGTTTTTATAGGGCTAGTCTGGTGGCAGTGAAGTCTCTCTGATTTGTTAGTCTGAAAATGCCTTCACTTCACCTTCATATTTGAAGGTTATTCTACTGAATATAGAGTTCTAGTTTAGCAGTGATTTAAAAAATAATTTATTTTAGCTGTTTAAAGACACTGTTCCATTGTCTTGTGGTTTGTATTATTTCTCATGTAAAGTCAACATTCATTATTGTTTTTCCCCTAAATTTAGTTTTTCCTCCTCTGAATGGATATGTGTGTGTATGTATATGTGTGTGTATATGTGTATACGTATATTTGTGTATTTTTTTATGTCTATATATACACACACATCAAAAGAGGAATTGGCTCACATGATTATGGAGGCTGAGAAGTCCTACAACTGCCATCTACAAGCTGCAGTCCCAGGAAATTTGGTGGTGTAGCTCTGGTCTAAGTCTGAATGTCTGAGAACTAGGAGTGTCACTAGTGTAAGTCCCAGTCCCAAGGCCAGGCAAAAACTGATGTCCCAGCTCAAGTAGGCAAGTGAAGACAGAGAATTCTCTCTTCCTCTAGAGTTTTGTTCTGTCCAAGCCCTCATTGGATTGGATGATGCCCACCTATATGGGGAGGGCAATCTGCTTTACTCAGTCCACCAACCCAAATGCTAATCTCTTCTGGAAACACCCTTACAGCCAGAAATAATGCTTAACCAAATATCTGAGCACCATGTGACCCATTCAGGTTGAAACATAAATTTAACCATAACACAAGCCCATTCTTTTTTTCTTCCTTTTGGTTATATTTGAATTTTCCCCTCTCCTACCTCCTATTTATGGCTTCTCCTTTCATTTTTGTTTGATTTTCTTCTACCTTCCCAAAACCCTTTCCTTGTTGGTTATACTATTCTTCCTTAAATATTAACATGTTGTCTCTCAATGACATTCTTACTGACAGTAATTAAATATTTTCAGGTCTATTCACTAATTTAAAAAACTCATTTCACTCCACAACCTCTCCCAACTATTATCTTAGTTTCCCCTCATTTCCTAGCCTATTTTTTAAACAGCTGTGTTTACTTGTAGTTTCTATTTCCTCAGCCCCCAACTCACTCCTTCACTTATTCCAACCTGACTCTGGCTAAGGTCACCAGTCACCTCCATGTTACTAAATGCAATGGACATTTTTAGTTCTTTATACATATATTGCCACTATCTAACATCATTGAAGACTCCTATTTTTTTCTCTGTTACTAAGATAGTACACCCTCTGGTTTCCCCTTTTTGGCATTTTATCTCCCATCCTCATTGGGGGCACATTCTCCTCATATTGGCCAATAATTATTGGAGATCCTTGAATATCATTTGTGGACCTTCTTTTCTTACTTCATACTCTATTTTAGGAAGTCTTATTCCTATGCATGGCTTCAGTTACCTTGTATCTATTCCCAGATTTGTTTTTCTAGCCCATATCTCTTTTCTGAACTCCAGATGTATATTGGACTATACACTCAATATCTTCCCTTAGAATATGCTCAAACTCCCAAGGTCCAACATCATTCTAATGATCTCATTATATCAAATATGATCCTTTTTATTATTTTAAAAATGGTGAACGGGACCATTATCTATTCAGTCATGTCAAAAATCTAGGAATCAACTTTTTTTTTTCCCTCTATCTCCCAAAATAAATCCATTTTATTACCTAGATAATTTAAAAATAGGCATTAATTCTATGACATCTTTGGTCACTATATAATGGTGAAAGGAAAAACCTAACAAGAAGACATAACAATTCTTAATATTTATGAACCCAACACAGGAGCACCGGATACATAAAGCAAACCCTGTTTGCTCTAAATAACATGATAAACAGTAATTCCATAGTAGCTGGGGATTTTAACACTCCAGTGACTTAACTGGACATATCATCCAAGAAGAAAATAAACAAAGAAACAATGGACTTAAACAGAGCTCTAGAACAAATGGGTCTAACAGACATCTACAGAACATTCCACCCAAATGAAGCCAAACATACATTATTCTTATCAGCTCATGGAACTTTCTCTGTCCAAGTCTATTTATATCTCCAGAAGCTTAGTTCAAGTTGCCATTCTTCCTTGTCTGGACCACTATAATTATTGCCTCACTATTATCATTGTGTGTGTGTTTGTGTGTGTGTGTGTGTGTGTGTGTATATATATATATATTTAACAGAATGTGCTCTGGAACTTTTCTGACTGTTTTAGAATTTTTGCCAAAGCCCCAAAGCTGAGAACAATAGGTGAAAGGTACCCCTTAATTCTAATGGGCTTTCAGTCATCTCTGTAATTTATTAGACAACTTCATGATCCCATATTGTTTACATAAGGCAATTCTGGAGTTTATTGAAGAAATTCAGAGAAACGAGTGTTTCCAGGACCTAGGGACCTTCAGCAAGAGAACATTTCCTTTAGTTTTCAGGGTTGATAAATTCTCTGAATATTTAATCTGGCAATGATATTACATATTATTAAACTAAGTTATGTTTATTTTAGAGCTAATTTTATTTGCTTACCTCTTTCCTGAGACTCTTGCCCTTCCCTCTGACTCTAGGCTTTATCTGCCACTTGAAGTGGAGGTTTTGCTGCTATTTCAGCTTCTGAATTGCTAGACACTGCTGTACAGAGATTAGCATGACATTATGGGCAAAATCATGCAGCCCTTCTTCACTCCAAAGCTCCCACACCTTCTAAAAATGATTTCAAGTATTTACCTTGTAACCACAACAAATATGTGAGGTTATGAAAGCAACCAGTGGGGAAACAATTTCTTTCAATATTTCAATTCCTCAATACGTGATCCATCTTTGGCACTTTGACCATAGGAACTGACAACTCAGCTTGTTTGCCAGCAAACTATAATTTCCCAGAATTATCCCATAATCATACGGTTTAAAAGTCAGATGGAAATGCATCTTGTCTGTGCTTAATTGCATTCTTGTTGTGGTTACTGATTATTTGACAACATTAGCACATTTTTTCTGTCATCCATATTTCCAGCATGACCTCCATCCATATTTTCAGCATGAGAAACTAGGTTCTCAATTCCAGAAAACTCCCCCATATAAAAAGGAAAAAATGAGATATACTAAGAAAGAATAAGAAGATAGGAAATTAACGCTGATTCTTTCAGATAGCCTGCTGTTTTTGATCTTTTCTACTAAGTCAAATAACACTTGGTATCAGAATTTCTCAAAAAGCACTAGTATCAAAGACATCTGAAGATGTGGGAGGCTGTAAAATGACTGTAAATGTAACTTTTTTCCAACCATGGACTTGTTCATAAATTATGATAAAATACATCATGGAGTGTATTTTGCTGAAATACATCACATTTATGAGAGTCTGCTTTATGAATTAGACCATATCAAGTAGATTGAAAGAAACAATGGAGAATGGGTTGCAAGTGTCATTGTGGGTACCTAAAGGTTTTGTTGGAAACATACAAAAATTAAAACTCTTGTTAATTATTTTTTTCCCTAAAACTTATCATGTGATGGCTTTAAGTACCAGAACAGGGCAAGGAAGTAAACAGAAGATACAGCCACATTTCACTGCAATAAGATGTGTTGCCTGAAACACATTCATTAAACCACAATTTATTTAATTTCTAGCAATTCAGAGGTAAGCCAGTGTGAAATTTAGCGTATTTATAATTTCAACATATGACTTATTTTGATGTATTTTGTTAATAAAAAGTGTCAATTGAAATAAGAATACTGGATTTTTAGGACAAAGAAATTTCATCAGTTAGGTTTTGCTCCTATTAAAGAAAGAACTATGCACATAATTTCTATTAATATTTTTAAGTAGCATTTATATTCTTGTTTTTTATAACTCCAAAGGGGTCATACTTGACATACAAACTCTATGAACTATTTAGCTCATACCAGATACACAGTTAACTATTAACTGGAGATTTTAGGCAGTGTAATCAATCAGAATAATGATTTATATGTAGAAGAGGAGGGAAATCCTTCTTGCTATCAATCATCAAAGAAGTTTAGGGTGAGGCAATATGTTTTAACCTGAATTATCTGGATAGTTGGGGAATTTAAAAATGATTTGTAGGATTTCAGTGAAAATGATAGATTAAAAACTCGTAAATTCCTGCATAAAAGCAATGAGAAAACTGGCAAAAAAATGTTAAAATTTTCAGAGCTCTGAAAATTAATAAAAGGCTTGCAGCAATGTAGAGTACATTTTTTTCAAGGAAAGTGGCTGGATCTCAATAAGAACAGAGGGCTTTGTGATGTTTTAATTTATCATAGTCCTGTCTTCTGATCACCCACTCTGGTGTAGCCTTGAAAACCAATAATCTTCAATCATAGTGAAAACCAGCAGCCAAGCAGCAACTGGAAGGGGTTGGGGGGAGTGTGTAGAGCTTCTTTAAAGACTGCTTGCCAAAGCGTTGCCATTATTTGTCCTGTTTGGTGGTCCACTTGGAGACCCCACTTGCAAGGTTGTCTTTATTAGACCTTAGTCAAAGCTCACCCGTACAAATAGCCTCTTCTTCTCTGGAAGTTTTTGTCAAAAACAATTACAGTCAATTGCTTAATGTCGTGTGTCTTAGGTGTGAATAACTATTGGGGCAAACAGTACATTAACTGTAAAGCTGAAAAGGAAAATCAGATGAACAAGATTTCCACAGGCATTTTAAAAATCTCCAATATATTCCTGGGACTCTAAAAGGTCACAGGCATGTACATGGATGTGAGCATGCTCAAACAAGAACTAAGAACGCCCTGAGTTCTTGCTTCTCGCTGATTTTGAGACTCCGCAAGCAGAAAGTAAACGCTAAGAAGAGCTACCAACTGCCTGCCTAAGTATTAAAAAGTGTTACTGAAGCTCAGTGAGAACTAGAGCCATAAAGGAGGTGCTGTCCAAGTCCGGCTTTAGCTTCCCATTAGCCAAACCTAGCAGGAAGCGAACTGGTAAGGGATCTAGGATTGGTCCAAAACCCAAGAAAAGAGAACCCATAGAGGTAGGTCTAACCCTTGAAGGCATTTGTCAATCAAGAGGAAATGGTGGCGAAAGTTTTATTGGAAGATTGTCAGGGCCCCGGGGAAAATGATGAAAGTCTCTAGAGAAACAAAATGATCTGTGGTTTCCAGAGATTGGGATGGGGCAGGGGTGAGGTATGATGGGTTGCAATAGACACAAGAAATGTTTCGGCATAAGGGAAACATTTTAGATCTTGGTTGTGGTATTTGATAAGTTGTATATTTGTCAAAACTTATTCAACTCTACACCTAAAACAGGTGAATTTTAGTGTATATTAATATACCTCAATAAACTATATTTAAAAAACAAATGCCTCCTGAATAATAAGACAAGCCAACTGGAAATGAGCAAAGAAAATCAAAATACAGTTTATAGAAGAGAGAACTTTTATGACTCCCTCACCTCTCAAAAATAAAAGGTGCTCAAGCTCTAGAAAAATTAGTAAAATGTAAATTTCTATAACTCTGAAATAACATTTCACATCCTATTGACAAAAATTTTAAACATGTGTTGTTTAAAATGTGGTGAAATGAGGACCTCAGGGTGGGAATGTAATTTGGAAACACCATTTTAGAAAACAATGTAAGAGGATCTTGAAAATTGTACAAGTCCTTTCCATATGACCCAGCAGTTCCATTTCTAGGCATAGACTGTAGAAAAATTCAGTATCTCTGCAATAGGAAACCTGAATAGGGAGTTTATCCCAGCCTTGCAATTTTTGCACTTGTACTTTCCTGAGTCTTCACAAGATCTACAAGGCTGGTTCTTCTTGTCATCAATATTAATGCAAACATTACTTCTACTGTGAAGCTTTCTCTAACTAATCAATCTAAATTAGCACTTCTTCCCCTCCCTGGCCATTATCACATTGCTGTTATAGCTACATTACTATTTGAAATTATATTGCTCATTTATTTGTAGGAATTTGTATTTTTTCTCTCTCCTAAATAAGAATTTAAACAGCCTAAGAGCAATGACCTTATTGTCAATGACGTTATGCCTCCTTGTATAAACAGCACATGTAATAGAGCCTGGCATAAGAGACACTCAAATATTTAGTGAGTCATCATGTTGTTTGTTAAAGAAAAATACTGGAAACAACCTAAATGTACATCAATATTAGATATTATATCAGATAACATAATAATTAGAAATTAAAGTGAATCTACTAGGTAAAATACATAGTGCTAAGTGAAAAAAATCAAGTTTCCAAATCATATCTTTCATATTAAACCATTAATGTAAATTAAAAAATAGCATCCTCTACACACTGCTATTCAAAGTATGTTCTATGGATTGGTGTAGGTTTGTGTACTGTATTATGGTCCATTATGAGAAACTGAGAGTGTGTTAGAAATTCTATAGCAATTTGGTATTGCCATGATATCCAAGTATACAATCAGTGAACTTCACCTAATAAGTAACGAACATGTAGATTAATGTGACTGAACTCACTAGTGAGTTCCATGTGGCTCGAGCTATGTATCAGACACATATGATACATCATATTTGATCTACAACAGATTGTGGAAATTACAAAGATAAAAACGAAAAAAACCTAGCTCTTCACTAAATACAGATTGAAAAACATGGCTTCAGACAATATTCCATATTTGTAATGCATACACATTTTTATGAGAAGTATGAAATCAGTTGGAAAAATACACACTAAATTTATGGCAGTGGTTGTGTGTATGAGCAGGATAAGTAGGAGAATAGGACTAGGAATTGGGAATAAATGAGGTTTTATGTATATCTAGCATGTTTTAATCTATTACAGATAAGGCAAATGTGACAAATAGTTATTAATTCTGGGTGCAGGAGACATGAGATTTTTATATTGTTATTTATACTTTGTTGTATTTTTATCAAAATAAAACTGAGAGAGAGAGAAACAGAGACAGGGAGAGAGAGAGAGAGGAATTCTTTCAAATAGAAGAGGAAGTCAGTTGGCTCCAAGAAGAATGTCTTCAACAAAAGTAATGGAATGGATCTTAGCAACAGAAAAATCAACTGGAGAGCTGGAAGGCTTTATAACATGGTGAAAATAGTGTCTGCTTCTTATCTCACAAGGGGAAAAAACAAAGCCAATTAGTTTCCAGAAAAGAAAAAAACTACATGAGAAATACCTTGTTCAGGTTTAAAACAAACTGTGATAGGATTTCAAAGATCTAATGCAGTGTAAGAAAAGAATACTGGTTTAACCAGTATGTTAGGAATCTCTTTACATGGCACAGAGATTGAGACCTTTGGCAGAAAGAGAAGAAAAGTTGATTCCAGTATATTACTTGGTTCTGTAGTAAATATTTACATAGTAATGATAGTGCAAACACCACTTATTTGTTTTCAGTGTTTAAAGTCACCTATAATACAACTTTGGAAGATTTAAATATAGTGACAGAACAGTATGTAAATATTATCAACCTCAGAAATATAAAGGTAGAGATACAACTTGTCCTTTGTATAACTTAGTGTAACCAATGGATAGCCCAATTCCATGAAAATATGGAGAATTCAATGCATTTGAATATCTATAAAAATGGGCCCCTATCATATAGAATAATGTGAAAATAATTCAGTATAAAATCAGACAAAAGGTAGATTAGCTGAAACCATGGAGTGGTGAAGCAACCTGAGAGGAAGATTAGAAACTGAAATAAGACCTGGATTAAATTGTAAATTGAATCCATGGTAAATGGGTTCTAAAACCACCCTAACTGGAGGTCATAGTCTGAGAGTCTCTACTGGCATGGTGACTGTATGTAAATCTTGGTTATTTTTCATTATCATGTTAAAACTCAGCCTTCATGCTTGAATCTATATTTAATGCCCTATCAAAATCTCTTTTTGATGGACAACTTGTAGCCAGCTGAGAACATTTCTCTATGTTTATGTGGAGAGGCAAAGTCAAATTGCTCAAGATGGTTAATTTTTAAAAATAGCTAGCAAATTTAGCCCTGGGAAAATTCAACTTTAAGGATGTGGATAATAAAATAAATCAAACCATTGTATTAATAGCTTTGTGTAAATTCATATTCTATTGATTATTTATTTTAAGTTATGTTTATATTGAAAAAGAATTAAGAACTTGGAAAGGTATTATATATTTGATGATTCCTCATTGTTAGTCCTTAAAAAATAAAATTGAATATATTAAATATTAAATTAATATAAAACTATTTAGGGGCATTTAATAAATGGCAATAATATTTTTCAATAATTGTTGAAATTATTAGATTTATAAATGTAATAATGTAAACCATGTATTGGACTACAAAACCATTAAGAACTGAATGCTTTAATTTGTATTTAAGGACTATAGTAGTTTTGTTCAATAGTAACCATCAGGATATAAAACTATTCACATTGGTAAAGCTGATGTTGGATGGGAGTTAGAAAGGGAATAGATGATGTGGAAAGAAAGCTAGGAGCCCTAATTCTCATATAATATACTGAAGCATTAAAATGCTGCATTAAAAAGTTTGGAGACAAATATTGACTGCATAAAGGTGAGAGAATTAGAAATACTCATCTAAGTATGCAGGTATTATATAAAGAAATAAGATTATAAATATTTCTGACTCTGGTAATGGCAGACTAGGTAATTTGGAACAACCCTCCAAAATGAGGACAATGGAAAAATCTAGTACAAATAGTTCACTTGAATTAATTGAACTGCTACGAAGATAGGAGAATTACCAGGCCAATATTTGGGGGGGGGGATAGAGGCATGCATTTAGAGAGATTTTTCTTCTGGGAATGTTTACTGATTTTGTAGTTGTCAAACATGAGGCTCACCTGCACTTTTGATAGTGGGCTTAATAAGACACTAGAGTCTAGGTTTGCCAGGTGGAAATGAACCCCGATGAGTTTACTTACATTGGCTTGGGATCCCAATTATTATTGCAACAAAGGAGTGAGGGGAAAAAAGACAGTTTTTCAAAGATTGACAAATAGATCATTGGAATAGACTAGAGAGCTGAGAAGTAGACCAATGTATAGAAGGACACTAGGTTTATGGCAAAGGCACTACTAAAGATGCATCTTTTTAACAAGTGGTACTGGGAACATTGGATCTGAAGAAACAGATCAACCTTGATCCCTACCGTATACCAAAACCAAAAATAAATTCCAGATGGATTTTAAATCTAAATACGAAAGGTGAACCAATAAAATTCTAGAATATAGTGTACAGCATTATTTTAATGAACTTGTTGTAGGAAGATATTTCTTACGTAACATGCAAAAGCACTATTACTAATGGGCAAGATTAATGAACTTGGCTACATTCAAATAAAGAGCTTCTGCCAAGCAAGAGACATCAATAAGTGAAAACTCAAGCTATAGAATTGGAAGAGATACTTGCAACACATATAATGGACAAGACATCGTATCCAGTACATGTGCAGTTTTTAGTTTGAGTCTACCCTGAAGTGCACCCTGAATGAAATATTTGGATGTAAATGGCTTATTTGGTGCATGTAATCTTAGGAAGTATTTGTAAGGGTCTGAGAAAGTGAGACAAGAGAAGAAGGGCAATACAGAGCACATTAATGAACAGGTGATTACCATTGTGCTCTCTTTCCATCTTTCTTCTTTCATTTAAGTCCTCAGAGCTTACAAAGGAGGAAGACGGATATTGGCCATGTCAACAAATCTTATATTTCAGAATTCTACCAGGCTATCTATGTATAAAGCAGGCCTATATAAAATACATGAGAGAAAGGTCAAGAAAGAAAAAAGAGAGAGAGAGAAAAGCAAATATTTCAAATTTGAAAATATGGGAGTGAGTGAAAATATTTTGGTTGTTGGATAGAGGCAAAAGCCCTGAAAGGTGATATGTGTAATCCACTTTCTTAAATTTACTTTTTATTTATTAACCACAAACACACCTTAGAACTGGGAATGGGGCATTACTGTGGGGCATCAAGCAATTGTATTGTTTATCTCCAGATTTGGGGAATGGAGTTTCTCCCAGATATTACTTTATTATTAAAAAATGTTTTGCTGTGAATGTTATAGCTTGCTACAATATTGAATAGTTGTGCTCACGAGTCCAAGACTTTCAGTTGGAAATATATGTTTATTGTCACCTCAGACTCATATTTTTTGCCACTTCATAAGTCCCTAACAAGGCTTTTCTTACATAAAATATCAAAAAAATTGTAATGGGTAGTTAAAACATGGTGCATTCGACAGCTATAAGTTGGCAGATAAGAACAGCCATAGTAGACATAAAAAGGTTTTCCTTTTTTTTTTTCTAATGCAGTTATGAACATGCAGTCAAATAGCATGGGAGTCTACTGAGCCTATTCATTTCCTTTTGAAGCAATTACAATCTTCCACCCTAATGGGAAGCCGCAGGGCTATGTTGCTGGTGTGGAGGATGCTGCTGTGGGCATCTGATGCTCTGTCCTGTAACTCAAGCTCAGAGCCTAGTGTAGGTTTAGCTAATAGGCACAACTTTATTCCCATTAACCTTCACAAAAAGGGCTGTATTGTGAATTATGCCGTGATTCCCAATCCATTAAATGAACTTTATAAAAGAAATTTTGGGAACAGTATCAGGTTGTTTCAGTTAGATGTGCCATTGTTTTAATGCCCTAAGGAACTGAACACTCTGTAGACATCAGTGCTGAAAATAGAGTTGTGGATGAGTTTTAATGGAGTCATATGTGTCTATCATTAGCCAATTAACAGAAACTACTTCTTATGTGCTTGGTCACAGTAAATCTTAGTTAAAGGACAATGAGTCTACTGCAAAGATTAGATGTTCCAAAATAAATTTCCCAAGGGGCCTGTGAGCCCCAGCTAGAATGACATGACAATCTCGCTTTATTGTGAAATAATATTCTATTAATTAAGAGCTGAAGCAAAAATCCAACCATCTCCAAGTTAAACATATTGAATGAATCAGCAGTCTAGCTGATTCAAAATGCAATACTTGTTTTTAAAAGATGTTACTTTTAAAAAGTCAGGAAATCAAGGCATGAACCATGAGCAGAATGCAATGGGGCAAACGTCAAAAGGTTGGATTCTCTGTCCTAAGTCTGGCCACAAGCAGACTGTTTGACACTTGCAAGCTGTTTATCTCTGATAAGCTTTAGCTTCCCATAGCAGTTTGGTTGCACCATATAATTTTTAAGACTCTCCAATTCTATTAAGGTGTGCCCTATGAAAGTGCAATATTTGATCAATTTCACCCTCAGAAATGGTTATGTCATGTGGCTCAACCTAAATAATTCTAATCTTAAGAGAATTTATGGGTGCTTGTAAAAACATGTAAGACTTTTTGACATGGAAGATGAATATACTGATTTCTGACTACAAGTAACTTCGAAATATCTAACTGAGATTTTGGCATATTCAGTCCAATAAGGTTATTTTTTAAAGAGGAGAAAAGCAATCAATTAAGCATATTGTTTAATTGATTTTATTGAGCAATTGGATCAAAAGTCACTTTGCACTGTATACTTTATGCAGTAAAATATATCTGGCCTCTATTAGGCACTAAAAGATACACATAACATATTAGACAGTTTATCCACTTACTACATTGCTATAGAAATTTTATGTTTTACTGCTATACCTAACAAAAGCAAATAAACATTTTAAAAGTTAATATATCATTTTATTCTAAATGGACTGAAAGATTAATATATATTAATGGAATTCTTTTTATCAATCTATTGCAAGTAGCTATTCTTAGGGGTGCCTCAGGAGCAGCAAAGCAATTTGAATGGAGTCCATATTTTTAGCCCATTTAAAATCATTCTACTTCATCAGATTCAGTATGTGAACTTATTCCTGGAAGACTTTTTAAAAAATGTATATTTTGAAGAGCTGGGGAAAGATAATCCAATTAGTTTCTAAACCCTTGGTTTGGTTTAGTTGTGCAAGCACAGGGTCCAGATGGTGTTACTGAGAACCAGATTTCACCCTGAGAACCAAAAGCATCTACCCTCACACTGCTTTGGACAATGAAACTGAAACTACCTAACTCATTTCCCTCAAACAAAACAAAACAAAACAAAACAAAACAAAACAAAACAAAACAAAACAAACTTTACTGTCTATATTAGTGGAAAGTTATCTGAGTTTCTTGTGTTTCTAGCAGTCCAGAAAAGTTATCCAATTCTTACCCAATCCTAATCAAGTCCTCCCTTTCACTCCTCCCCTGAAAGACCCAGCTTACACTTAATTTCCAATTCTTTTTTTTTGAGACAGAGTCTCACTCTGTTGCCTGGGCTAGAGTGCCATGGCGTCAGCCTAGCTCACAGCAACCTCAAACTCCTGGGCTCAAGCAATCCTTTTGCCTCAGTTTCCTGAGTAGCTGGGATTACAGGCATGCGTCACCATGCCCGGCTAATTTTTTCTATATATTTTTAGTTGTTCAGCTAATTTCTTTCTATTTTTAGTAGAGACGGGGTCTCGCTGTTACTCAGGCTGGTCTATAACTCCTGAGCTCAAACGATCCTCCTGCTTTGGCCTCCCAGAGTGCTAGGCTTACAGGCATGAGCCACTGCACCTGGCCCATAATTTCCAATTCTTATTAAATTTCGTTCTTGTCTTATCCCCTCTAAGACACTGCAGAAGCTCCGTGGAGATGATGTTCTATAATATGGAGTAAACAATAAATAAGTGTTGTCTTAACAGGTGGTGTTAACACTTGGAGAGCTAACATTCTACAGCCTACTCTCCAAACTTACCACCATGGTTAAAAGTGTGTGCTGAACATTCATGACCTCAAATTGAAAAATCATAAACTTTGATCAGAAGTTTATAATCTTGTATTATAATTATAAGATATAACTTCACTCTTTCATCTTTATTTTGTGGGATTATTAAGAAAGTCTAGGCCGAATACTGTGGCTCACACCTATAATCCTAGCACTTTGGGAGGCTGATGCAGGAGAATCACTTGGGGCCAGGAGTTTAAGACCAGCCTGAGTAACACAGCAAGACCTTGTTTTTATCTATCTATCTATCGCCAAAAAACAAACAAACAAACAAACAAACAAAAAAAACTAGCTGGGCATGGTGGCATGTGCCTGTAGTCCCAGTTAAGGTTCCAGCAAAGGTGGCCTAGGATCAGACAGACAGGACAAGAGAGGCCTCATCAAGGAGATATTCTAGCTGGGGCCTGAGACAGGAGCCCAGTTATCCATTGAGGAGCTACAGAAAAATCTGTTCAAGTAGAGGGAATGATGGGAAAAAGAGACCTTGGATCATTCAAAGAATAAAGAAATTCAGGCTGGCTGAAGTACCAAAAGCAAGGAGTAGAGAAACATGTGCATATATTGAGATACGTTTTCAAGCTAAGACTGGTAGGGCTAGGTGAGAGCAATGAGGGAGTGACTGGGATTCACTCCTGGTGGTACCTGCCTATCACCAAGCAGAACTCTGGAGAAAATGGGCAATTATCATCACCTGAATCCAGCACCTTCTCACCTGATTCCCTCTCCACTCTTCCCTGCCCAAACTCTGGAGACTTCCAAGTTAGTTGCAGTATTTTCTCCGTTGGGTCAGATAGGAAAAGAATTATTTTCTTTTTATTTATGGACCTTCTCTAAGAACCAATTTAGTTTATAAAACTGGACATATGGGTGCCACTTGAAGACAAGCCTGCTTTTCCTGAAACGCTGTCACAAAAATACTTCTTCACCCTATAGCAGTTAAAAATCTGGACTATAATACCCAAAAAGGTACCTGGGTATCTTTGTCCAAAGTATAGTCATTTATAATAATTTACCCATTACCTAATTCTCTTTTGCACTAAAGACCTGGCACCTTTGGCTTGATACTATTAATCTATCAAGTCAAATAACTAATATTTTCCAGTTTCATCCTAACCAAACTACCTTCAGAGTATTATTTGGTTTCTCATTTAGAATGATTATTGAGCATTTAGAAGATAACCAAATAACATAACCATTGGCATTGTCATTTACTGCATGTGAATTTTCCTATTTAGCAATTCTGGAATTTGCAAGTGTATATAAGTATACATACACATGCTAGTCAGTTCTGGCTGCTATAATAAAGTACCATACACTGAGTGGCTTGTAAACAACAGAAATTTATGTCTCAAGGTTCTGGAGGCCAGAAGTCTGAGATCAGGGTGCCAGTATGGTCCAGTTCTTGAGAGGGTCCTCTTATGGGCTGCAGACTGCTGACTTCTCTTTCCTTGTATCCTCATGTGTGGAAAGATAACTAGTTATTTCTCTGGCCTCTTCTTATAAGGATACTAATCTATCCTCATGGCCTAATTACCTCCCAAAGGCCTTACTTTAAAAAAAAATTTAATATAAAATCTCCCCTACTGATTCAGAAATCACAAAATTATAGCTTTTATTGAGTAGAGGAAAAATAGATTTATTTCCTATATCCTTTAGATGTATATATAGCTATAGGTGAGTGAACTAGTTTATCTCACAAAGTCATATTAAAATTGGTTCATCTTAAGGTAAAGACACTTAAAATTTTTAAAATTGAGAAGAAATAGAAGTTTTAATAGCAAAGGGAATCTATAATATCAACTATAATATAGCCTATAAGATTTGCCATGTTAAATCAGATAAAGTTTGAACTTGGCAAAACAGCATGTTACAGGTGTAGAGAATATTTGTTCTTTAAGAGGTCCATATTAAAACATTTGGAATTTATTTGTTTATATGTCTCTCTCTCTCTCTCTCTCTCTCTCTCTCTCTCT